>JAVSBV010117052.1:0-20060 GCA_033117975.1 Parotocinclus spilosoma
GAGATCTGTACTAAAACTCAAGAGGAGATATATGTGAGATTACTGAGGCCTTTATCTCAGGAGACACATTTGAGCAGAAGGAGACTTATACTAAAGTCTCCTTTGTCTTTCTATCTGAACTCGTTGTCTAGGAGAAACTACAGAGATATTAAGGAGATCTCCTTTTTGAATTGTGTTTCCTCTGGGAATCTACATACTACAATAAATAATATATTTATTATACAACAGATAACCTGAAATTGAGTTTGCGTTTCGGTGTGCCACCCCAAACTTTCTGGCCACCACTATGAACTATGCCTGGCGGGTGCCACGTTGTTGTAAAGTCGTATTAAGATCTAGCCACTGCCTTATTCTATTGATTTTGAGCTTCCCAGTAAGTCTATTTCTTGCCAAACTGGTTAAAGTGGTTTGCACGGCGTGTCTTGTAGCTCCGCTCAACAATCCGGAATAAAATGGACTTTTTATTACTGTGATGTTAATAGGGCACGGCAACAGTAAGCTAGTTGACACAGATCACTGGCTCCTACCGCAACGAGAGATGAACGTATGAACTCACCCGGTCACACCGCGTTCTTGAGAACAGACGGGGGAGACATAGCGCTAGTTTTGAACACGTTCACGGCTTTTCAGCGGGCTGAATGTTGTGTTACGCAGCCGCTGTTCCTGTGTATCGGAAACGGGAAAGCTCTGGTTTCTGGCTTCACGCGCTCTCGGTTACTCGACGGCGGACCGTCAGTGAGTTTGGAGCGGGGGAATTAAAGCTACTTATTCAGCTGGAGCTTTTTATCACCTGCACACAGATATGAGTTGGGGAACGGATCTATGGGTAAGACAAATTTCACTGGCTGGCTTTTGTTCGTTGAAAAATTGTGGACGAAACCTGAAGGTTGTTGCTGCGTTATAGCTACCTTGCTCAGACCCAATACGAGCTCTCCAGCGATACGAACATAGGTAACCCAAAAATAGAGGTTCAAACAATATTTCGATACGTTCACAATCGAGCCAGACTGCATTTTAATCAAACCTTAACTTGAAGCTTGCGGTGTTCTGAAAGCGACTATTCCTTGTAAACCCAGACGCTGTTGTCAGTTGAAACAATGCCGAGACTGAGAACAATGTTATTAGATATATTATACAACAGTTGTACATCTAAAGAGTTTATATATTTAACCTTGTAATTTAGGCAGGTTTAAACCTTTCTCTGGTGTGTTTTAAGCTGTTTGAAGGCATCATGTTTTTATTCACACAGTCCTTTCGGGTTTAGTGTCGACCAGCTTTTCCGTGATAAAGAAAGCGAATTGAGTTTTATTTCTGTTATGCTCCTTAGCTTTAAGTGTGTTTCTGAATTCAGTGACTAAATGTTCGACTTTGCACACAAAATTGTACCCTGGCCTAGACTTCATGACAATATAAGGACAATGAAGTCAGTCGGAAAGGGTCCCGGTTAAAGGGGTGTTGGCTGCTGCCTCCCAAACCTGTGATGATCGATATTATTGAAGTGTATCACGATATGTTTTTACGGTACACAAGGTATCAAGATATTTAGTTTTGGAGTGCTAACAAAGTGCACGTTTAATGCTGGTACCTTAGATTGACCTGAAGTTAGATAATTATATAATATCAGGAAAAGATGCTTTCTTTCCAATAATAAAATTGTTAAATGTTTTTAGAATTCAGTAGACATTGTAGTCCGACTTATCCCAATATCTAAATGTACCTTATTCTTGAAACTGGTTTGGTCCAGGAATATTTTCTAGCAGTAGAAAAAGAAAACTTTTATTTACTAAAGGTAATGATTCAGTGTTGTATATTGGGGAGCAAAGTGGCTCAGTAGGGTAGCATTGGTCCTGGGTTGATGGGATGGGCATTAAACATTTGATACTTGTAACGGGCTGTTCCCTAAGGTGGGATTGGGCACCCTATTGTATGTACAGAACAGGGATCTATCAAAATGTGAATTTCACAACATGTGTTTGTAGAAGTGTATTTTGGGATGAATAAAGGAGATTGTCGAGGATCACAGGAAACGTTGTAGATGCATATAGATTGTAAGAGGTTACAGACTGTAAAGCGTTTGGACTCCACTAAGCCACAGTGAGACATGTGAGTCAGCACACAAACTGATGTAAATTCAAGACCATTGTTACCAGTTCCAGGAATGGTCAACCAACAATGATCGCTCTATGAGCAAGAGATGAAATGGTCTATAGGGTCAAAAAGATGACGAAAAAAAAAATCATCATACGGACACTAAACAATAGCTGTGGACATTTCAGGGTTTCAAGGAGAAAGCCATTGCTGCCCATCTGCAGTTTGCTAAAGATCATGAGTACAAGCTAGAAAGTTGGGTTTTGTGGACAGACGAGACCAAACTATAACTTTTTGGTTTAAATAATTAGAGTAGGTATACATGGAGAATGGGAAACAAGTGGTAGTATCATGGTTTGGGACTGTTTTGCTGCATCTTGGCCATGATGGATGGTCAGTATTGTTGGAACAATTAATTCTGAATGATATCATCATATACTAAGGAAAATGATAGAACCACAATGTCAAGTGAATATGTGTGAATGTCATACAGAAAGTCAACAACCTTAAGCACTCAAGTAATTCTATAAAAGTATTGTTAAAGAAGAATTAAGGTAATAGTTTGGAATAGGCAAGTCAAAGTCCTGATCTTAGTACAAGTGAGATGCTGTAGAAAGATTGTAGCCAAAAAGTGTAGCCAAAGCTTACACATTTTACTTTTTTGAGTTTGATTGCTTTTTTAGTTTAGTTAAATACGAGTATCTTTTTATAGGACAACACTGAGGATATAACTCTTTGATACTATGTAAAGTAGTCAGTCTACTGATTTTACAACAGTCTAAATTTGCTGTGCCCCCAAAGTAGCTCAACACACATCCATTAATGTATTTTATTATCTCCAATCTTTCCCGATGTTTACCATATTCTAATTTACGTTTCTATTTATGTCTTCCTGTCTTGTGTTTCCAACCCCCCCACCCCAACTTTGTTATATTGTATGTTTGAGCAAGTTGATGGTTCTTCATTTCTCTGTATATTGTACCTGCTACAATGTATATGTGACAATAAACTTGACTAAACTAATATAATCTAAACCACTGGCAAGTATACCCCTAAGTAAAAATGGCCAAGTTGTTCCCAGTTCACCACTATTCCTCCCCAGTATCACAAGGCAACTTGGACAGGAGTACAAAGGAAAGTGTGTCTTGCCTACAGTTAAGCATGGCGGTGGGATTTTCACCATAAATGCCATAAATGCCAACATGTACTTTGACACACTGAAGCAGACCATGATTCCCACCCTTCATAACTGTGTCGCAGGGCAGTAGTCCAACATGATAATGACCCCAAACACACCTCCAAGATGACCAGTGCCTGCCAAACTAAAGGAAAAGAACAAATCCAGAACTTGGAAAAACAATGAATGTAGAAGGGAGAAACCTTGGGAGGACCAAAACTCAAAAAGGGACCCATCCTCCTTTGGTGGCCTAGATGTTAACTGAAATAAAGTAAAATGAAACGATTAATAATAATTAAATTAAATTGAATTCATTATTGTAAAAGATTTAAGATAATGAGTCCTCAGTGGTAAGTCCTAAGATGCACGCAGTCTCCTGATAACGGAATTATGGAGAGAGTTGCTGCACTCTGTTGTGGCCCAGTCAAGGTGGGACTGGTTTCTATAGATGAAAACCAGTAGAGTGATGCTGAGGTGAGGGAACATCTAAGTGTGTGGTGCTGGAGCTGGTACTGGGACGTAAGCTTGGAGATAAATGCCTGCATAACCAAAAACCTGCATAAATAAGAATGCTTTTAGCCTAGACTTGGAGAGTGCCTAAATTTAGAGAATGTCTGAGTGGAGAAAGTTTATTCCATATCTGGGGGGGTCAAGTATGAGAAAGCTTTATCCCCTGCTGTGACTTTTTTATTCTAGGAACTGTGAAAAAAGTAGTTGAGCTGGATTGCACTGTATTTAACTGATAACCAGTGTAGAGACGACAGAACAGGACTGATTTGATCATATGTTCTAGTTCTAGTTAGCACTCGTGCTGCTGCATTTTGCACTACTTAAAATGTATTTACAGATTTACTAGAGCATCCAGCAAGTACAACCAGTGGTGCAAATAACTGTGGCAAATGTGTACACTTACTTTAGCTTCATTTGCTTTATTATTTCAGCGTAAGGTCAAGCCAAGTCACCAAGTTACCTTTTTTTTATTACTTTCTTTTTTACTTCTCTTTATCAAAGGTACCAAAAATTGTAGAGGGGCTATATGTGGGGGTGGATGTATGTTGATGGTTAACATTAATTACTTGACACTCTGTGTACAGACAGGCCACATGACCAGCTCACAGAGATGGTAATGCCTTGGGCTCAGGAGTCAGAACGGCACTTGTGTGTTCCCAGGGGTCATGTGGAGCCGGGGTGGGGGGTTTGAATTTTGTCAAATTAAGCAGAACAAAGAGGTGATAGAAACACAATCAGTTATGGACAGGAAACAGACATCATGGTCACAAACGTTCACTAAAGTGTCACTAGAGTATGAACTAACAGTTTTCTGTCACGCATGTAATCTTTCTGGATTGAAAGGTTCACACTTTTTATTCGGTGTAAACCATTTAAGGCTTTGGGTGTGTAATTCTGGTGCACAGGCTGTGTTCGAGGTTTTAGCTGAAGGCTTTTCTTTGCATACGCCTGACTGGTTAGACCTGTTAGAACCCTTGTGTGGCTGAAAAGTAAATTTAAATACGTGTGTGAGTGGGTCGAGTTTATGTATCATTTTGGGGACAGTGTCTCCCAATAAGAATTTGTTTATCATGCAGGGACAAGTGTATACTGAAAAATAGCATATTTATAAATGCAAAAAAAATTGGAGAACCAAAAGGTTTCCTTGAGGTTACTGAGGTTAAGGTTAGGAGTAGGTAATAGCAAATTTACTTAATTATGCCAGATCCAGCGACAGAGAAATCCCCGACAAAGTTAACGAGAGAATATAAAGCTCAGATCAGATTTCTTGATCTGTTTGACCATGTGAGTAAATATATAACCGCAGAAATCAGACTATGATTGGTTTATTAATGCCTGTAAACCCATCAGAGAATACAGGCTGCAACATCTCTGTTGTGATCTATTAGCGAGGGCTTTGGTGTAACCTTTCTATTAGGGGACTCAAACCTTTTCCTTGTAGTAACTGTAGAAAATGTCTGCTGTCAATGCTTAGTACGTTATTTATGACCTGAGCATAAGCATAAAGATCTTGCATGCAGATGGCTTGAACGACCTGTTCACAAAGATCAAAGATGGACACATCAGTAGCCTTGGTCATGTTCACCCCACCCCCGTTTCAACCACTGCATCTCCTTAGCAGGGTTGTCTTTGGGGGTAGATGGAGTCTGCTGTAGCCTATCCTGGAATTTACCACCAGTTCATAGGGCCGCTCATGCAGGAGTGATACAAACCCCCACCTCATCCAACCTCTGATACCTAACCCAGTCAGAAGGTGTGTAAGGACCGAGAGCTGGGTCTCTACAGTAGTAATGATACTTGATAATAATAATGACGATGCCTTTAAGATGAGTATATAAAATACTTTTGCTTTCTTGGTTCTGATTCTTTGTATCTGTCACGTAGATTGTGCATTCATTGTCATGTCCAATAACCAATACAATGTGGGATATTTCTTAGCTCACTTTGGGCTACTTATAAACCAGAAAGCACAAATTACCTCAAACTGGTTTCTTGAACGTGTTCATGCTATCATTGTACTGGTATAGCATCTACAGTCACCAGCTCTAAATCCAGTAGAGCATCTTTGAGATGAGGCGGAACAGGAGATTTGCTTAATGCAACTGTGTGATGCTATCATGTCGCTTTGAACCATGGGAGGAATGTTTCCACCACCATGTTGAGTCTGTCATGTAGAAATAAGGGCAATTCTAAAGGCTAAAGGGAATCAACCCAGTAGTAGCAATATGTATCTATGGAGGTGGTTGGTAGGTTTGCATGCTGCAATAGTGGAGGATAATGCATGATCAAAAAGGTTTTGAAGCATTGATGTGTAGCTTTTCAATTAGCAGGCACACAGTGAGTGCATTTACATTAACCTAATAATCCTATAACTGCAAAATATTGGAGTTTGTTGGTAATCCCAACAAATCACCAAGTTTTCAAGCACTTGGGTTATCTGATAATGAGAAATATAGAGGTTTAAATGCCTGCTTTACAATGATGTGACATGACTTTCAACTTCAATTAAGTTACACAGTTCTTCATTTCCTTGTACACAACTTTCAGAGACACCCCAAAGTTTTTGGTAGCTCTTTTGCAGATGCTGCGTTTAATTCCAGGGTTGCCAGATAGGCACAGGTTTGTGGAGGGTAAGAATAAGCAAACCTTGCAACCATGTTTGATTGCACGAGCTACGTCCGTGACAGCTAAGAAAAAGCAAACCAATGGAAATCACGGTATGGGAATGCATGCTCTGATAAATCTAATTGCTGTGCCAAAATCCAGATCTCTTTCTCAAGATTTCTTAATCTGATTTCAAATATGAGAGTATGCTGTTTACATGACAACTTAAAGAACCAGAGAACTACAGAAATCAGATTATATGCATGTAAACGCACTGACATTATTTACCTTTGACAGAAATGGTTTGTTTCTATTAATAATTTTATATCTAGCTTTAACTATTGGGTTTGAGCAGCAAAGTACTTTTCTTCACTTGCACATCTAACCAGATATGAATAACCTACGTTATCACTCAGTATATAGTACCTAACCTCCCTCATGCATAGCCCAGTGCTGCCTCCGGCAAGCAAGCAAACTTAAACCTATCAGACTGCTATCCCATCTGATTTCATACTACATGAAGTTCATGTTGCAAATCCAGTCTGGGTTTCAAACTCTGGTCCTTGGGAGCTGCTGTTCCTGTATTGGTTCTGTTAAATATACAAGTTCCTTAGTAATACTAATCTCTGAATCCTGTAATTCTGTTAGATGAGATTTATTCCTCTTTACCATGTATGGGTATGTGATATGTATTGCTGACGATAATATCTTAATTGTGCCCATATAGCAAAAAAAACCAGTTTTTAAAAACGTCTCTAGTTCACGTATGTACTGCATCATATAGCCAGGAAGGACAGGCTCTTGCCCATTAAACTCGCACCACAAACCAAGCTAGCGTTTTATCTAAAAGCACATGACTGAAGCTTCTGGAGACAAGGAGCTTAAAGGACACCAAGTGCCCTTCAAGTGAAGGTGGTTTGGTTTTGATAATATGGTTATTGCTCAAAATACAGCATTCTGCAAACCGTCAAATCTGTTTCTGTTAAAGACAGCTAGACTTCTAACGTATTTCACCATCAGCAAACTAGGCTCCATACAGAATATGAGTATTCTGAAAAGTTCAGGAGCTGTGCATGGCGGACTGAATCCAGCTAAAGTACCAGCAAGAAAAGCAACAGATGGCAAGCCATGACAAATGCTGTCACAAATTACATCACTAAAGAGATGTGTTCAAATAACTTTTGTATAGTTTAATTGCAAGTTATATCTGGCCAAAGTATAATGTTTTTTTCCCATTATTGCATGGCTCTTGTTACAGATTTCAAGTCAAGCTTTTAGTACCCCTTCATGAGGAAGCAGCTTGAATATTCAGGAACTGTAATGTAGTGTGATGTCTGCATTTTGGTACGTGTTCATTTCAAGTGCAGGTTGAGTCAAAAGTCAAAGGACTTTTAGCGAAGGCTGCCAAAACAGTTTTTTGAAGTTTCTTTGTTGGTAACTCTTCGGATGTCCACAGTCCCAGTTCCTCTTGTTGTCCACAGTCCCAGTTCCTCTGAATTTGGCTATGAGGTGGGTGGTCTTTCTGTGTGTCAGTTGTTGAAGTGACAATTTAATAAGATTTAGCAGCTGCAGAATTGTCAATTTCGTCTTTAGTTAATAATAATAATAATAATAATGATGATAATACATTTTATTTGATGGCGCCTTTCTGACACTCAAGGTCACCTTACATGGAGTACCTGTGACGAACAACTTTCTGTGTTGATTACTTTTTTAAACCACAAGACAAACTGCAAATCTGACTCCATTACCACATTTCTATTGTAAAAACTTCAAGATGGCAGTCATGCTCTGGACAATGTAAAAGATTGGCCCCCCTCACCCATTACTTGCTTGGATATTCAGATGTCATTTCTCCTTTAGTTTCTGAAATAAAGGGGTGTCCTGTGACTTTGACTTACCCGGTATTGCTTCGAGTGTGCATTACTGCTTTCTCTAATAATGTGGCTGACCCATTTTATGTAACTTTATTTTCCTTTTATGAAGTGCTCTACTTTCAGTTTTGCATTTGCGTTGCATTTTTGTATGTTGCTTCGGCATGTGGAGTATACAGGTTTACAGAGGGCATTGACTGATTATTTCACTCGTACGTGACTTTGCCTTCTGATCTTTGCATGTAGCCATTGTTTTGCCTTTCCCCTTCATGACGTCGCTGCTCAGATAAGAAATACTGAAAGACTCCCCAAGTTAAACACAAGCCCTTGTTGTTTGAGCATGTGAAGCTCCTCACAAGCTGAGCTTTGTAGTTCATAATCCTCTGTTTTGGCACTCTTCATCACTCTTTGGCACTGTCTGAAAGGCGAGCAGCTGGGCGGAAATGTGTGCCTGTAGAACTCCACACAAAGATTTATTCAATCGCAGTGTCGGAGTTTATGTATACAAATATGTGTAGCTGTACATTGTTTTGCTGTTCAATGTTCGAATACTGGGTGGCCGGTGTAGTGTAGCGGACCACCAGGTCTTCACAGGCTTTAAACTTTAGCATTTCAGAAAGAGGTGATTTGTGGAGAGTACCACCTACAGGTGACTCACATTCAGACTTGCATTGAAAACCAATGATTGTGAATTTTCTGGAAGTCCCATTTCTCATATGTAATCATAGACAAAACAAGATGTTCAACTGGGTATAACCAAGAATACTTTCATTTAATCCAAGACCAGGCTTAATCGATGTCTGGGAAGCCAGCCCATTGTGTAATGCCAAAGTGAGGCTGTTTCAAAACAAAAGTTGGCGGCGAAAGCAGAACGTTCTCAGATTGCTTATGCTTTTCTTCCATGATGCATCTTTCCAAACACAGCTGTAGCCTGACTAGAACTCCCTGTCCACAAGCAGGGAAAAGTCGTCAGCAGCAGCAGACCTTGGGGTAGTTTAAATTGTGGCTTCTTCATTGTTCTGATAACCCACAGTGATGACTGTGGAGCTCTCGAACCCTGGAGTTAAGGTTAATTTACTTTCGAGAAGTTCTTCAAATGATGCGCTAAACAAACTAAAGACCCTGGTTGTACTAGAGAAGAGATGGTTTGAAAGACTAGTTGAATTAGAAACAACTACTGAATTTATTTCTGCAGCTGGTGATACATGGGATTGGAAAAAAATATAATATGACAAGAGTATTATAATAATAATAATAATAATAATAATAGAGAGCAGTAATGCATAAAAATAGATTCTAAAATGCTGGATGTTAATACATGTGGTTACTCTATTTTTTAACATCTAAGCAGAAGCTTAAAGTTTAAACAGAATGCTGTACTGTTGGTCCATCATATCTTAAATGTTTCTTTTCTTTCCAATTAATAGAAATAAGGAGCCTCACTAAATGTGTTTACTTGAACTTAATATTCAAATAACTGCAGAAAATCAGATTTGATTAGTAACCCGATCGAGTTCTCATGCATTTGGCTATTCAGATGATTGGAAGTTTTCGAGTTTAGATGACTCTGGTAATAATCAGGTTTCTGCTTTGCAACAAGCCAATAATCTTACAGAAGAATGTAATGTGAATATAAAATAATTAGACATTCTGAATGTTCTCGAGCATATAGTGAATTTCAGAGTCTCCACAAATTGTTCAATGGCAGTTTAGCAGGTGCTGCGTTCAATTCCGGGGGTTGCCAGATCCTGTGGTTTAAAACTTAACTAGATCTATGGAAACAAATATAGCGTAAAATAAAGTCGTTGGTATGCATGCGCAGACTGGAAAAAACAAAACGATTAAAAGTGTAATATTTAAAACTCCAGCCTCTCTTTGTTGGTTTCCTTGATAGATTGGAGTAAGCTGTATACGTAACCACTTAAATAATTGGGAAATTCAGAAATCACACTATAATTGCATTAGTAAATGCATTTAAACGCACTCACTAAGAATGAGAAATGCTTCTGTGAGATTGACGTGTAATTGCTCCCTGGGGTGTTCAATTTTACATTTGTAATAAAAAAGAACGCATAAATGAACTAAATGATGTTTATCAATGTACATCTTCCCATTTTTGTAACGAGTCAAAATATGATGGTGAACTTTACACATTGTTATTTCGCTCTGGAGCATGTAACAGGGCTTGTGATGAGGGGCCTCTGAGAATTTACAGTAACTGTGAAAACCATAATGGTCAATTGAACAAGGCTGATAGTCTTTATGGTTTCAAACTCTCCTAAACTGAATGCAGATATTTTCCTTTTGTGCTCTGGATTAACTGTTCTATTATATAGACCCTACTTGTGATATAGATATGAGTTAAATATTGTAATCCTGAGTGCATTCAAATGTTTTAATTTAGAAACAAAGGCTTGACCACATGTTTAAGAAGTGGACCTCAGAGAGAATGTTTACTAAAATACCTGCTCAGGAATGCTTTTATCCTCTTCCATTGGAGAGGAATCCATTGTTTCTGAGCAGTTTTCTCTTACTGTCTGTAAAATAAGCTGTTTATGTTTATTGTTGCTTGGTAACTTTGTCCAAAATGCACGAGATGAAGCGCACATTTATAATAGCATCTCATTAACTGATTATTTGACTATACATCCCTTACCAGTATTAGAAGTGACATAATCTATATTTTACCACAGCACTTTTGAAGTTAATGTCAAAATCCATTCGTGTCTGGTCTATTTCGCCAAAGTGCGGAAAGGATGTGAACTCTCACAAATTTAGATAAACAATACTCCAAAAATGTTTAACCCTGAGATCCCCGGTTCGATCCCAACCCTAGGCTGCGCCTGTGTGGAGTTTGCATGCCCCTGTGTCTGCATGAGTACTCCAGTTTTCTCGTGTGGTAGTGTTTCCAATGTGCCCTTAGTGTTCAAGCATGTGTATGAGTTTAGATATATGAGTTGTCCCTGCCTTACACCCTGTGCTGTCGGCTAGGCATTGGCTTTCCTGCAACCCTGTCTAGGTGCAAGCGGATAAGAAGATGAACGAGTAAATGAATGTTGTACCGGTTTTCCTCTCATTATCTTGGGTAGCTTCAGGTCTAAAAGAAGTACGTAAACATGCTTAAGTCAAAATAACACTACCATCCTGCACCAGAGCATCATTATCAACCTGTCTAAGCTATCTTAGCTTCGGTATAATGTTAATGGATTCAATTATTGCAAAAACAAGCCAAAGTTTCCCACTTTTCGTAGCACAAATTAACCAAGGTAGGTACTGACACAATTATTAGTTCCCAGTTTGAAGGTTAGCAAGAATACAGCAATAATTCTCAAGCACATGGGTGGATATATGCATTTGGGGTGAGTTTTAATTCTAATGAGTCTTCACATGATGGAAAAAGAGGAGATGGATCTGAATGGGTTGTAAAACACCATGTACTTCCAGGATCTCGGATTTATCTGAAATAACTGGGTTTGTCTTATTCAACAGTCTGTGGGTCAGAAAACACTCATAAACATTGAAACATTTAATATAACATGTATGCTTCAACTAATCTGCTGTAATTTGAGCATATTACACCAACGAAATCAGTAAGCTACTATTTTGATCGAATCGACATGGTTTAATTTTCTAGTGTTTATATCAGTGTTTAATTGGGAGTGTATCAATGTGAAATTAAGTGTTTGTGTTTTGATAAGTACTGTGGTATTTTGTCCCTGAGTGACTCGGGCCCTCTGTGTCCTTGTGGTTCCACTCATCCGTTTGTTTTCTAAACAGAATAACTCTCTGAACGATCTTGAGCAGTAGGGTACTTTTCTGCTAAACAGGCCCTTGCACTTAGGTTTTGTCTACTTGACAGGCTTTTAAACATACTGGAATGTTTTTTGTGTGTGTGACTGTCTCCATTTAAATTACCACAAAGCTTTAGTTATATTGTGAGCAGTTCAATTAAATCGATACCTGTTACGTAGTCAAATCTTTCTTAACTTACACTGCTCATGAAAATTAGGGGACATTTGAAGAGGAATCTGCAGCAATTAAAAAGAAGCATTTAATTTTATTTCATTAAACAAAATAATCAGAAAAGCAAATGAAATGTCACAAAGTTATTTGATGAGGCAAATGAGACACAAAGTCAATTATCATGATTAAGGGCCAAGTGACATATTTTTGGGGGTGAACAGAAGCATGTCAAAGTGGATGAGAGTGCCACATATTGACTGTTCAGTAGGGTTTATGGTCACCCAAGAGTGCCAAAACATACTGATAGTGATGGGGGCATGGACAGGATCAGATTGTCCAGCAGTTCTTGTGGGATCCTCTTTATATTCATTTTGAATTATCCCCTAATTTTTGTGAGTAGTGTATTATATTATCAATAGTCAAAGTTGTTAATGCTTCTCAAGTATCATCTGAATTTCCCAATAGTTTGTTCAAGTTGTATATACAGAAATATCCAATGAGATTTGAACATGTTTGCATATGTGCTTTATGGGGTGCTGCTTAATTAATTTGGGTGCTTTGCTTTGTTTAATTTCTTCATGCCTTATGCTGACCTTACACTAACTGGCTGTCTAACCATTTCACAGTCGCAGACACATTTGGTCAGAATTAAATCATTGCTGAAGTCACGTCACTTCAAACATTAGGTGTAAGGGGGTCAAGATAGCTGTCTTAAATCTGTCTCAAGTTTGTCTTTTTCTATTCTTGACATTCCAATACTTCAACAACTTTTAATTTTGTTGTAAGTCACAAGCCTTGGCTCAAGAAAATAGTGACTTGAACATTGTCTGCAACCAGTAGGGGAGCTCTGTCCAGTACCAAATGGGAAGCAGCCAAGCAAGTACAGGAAAGTATTTGGCTCATGCCCAAAAGTGACTTGTAGTGTTGTTGTTATTGTTGTTCGGAGGTACAGTATTCCAAAGATTTTTGTAATAGCTTGGTGGAAGGTAATCACAAAAGAGACCATGCAGGAGTCCCAGTCTATGGAAAAATGTTGTCAGTGACTAAAACACTTCAGATGTGCTGCTGGACTTAAAACTTCTTCGTGTCTGGTCAGCCTTATTCTTTTTCCTATATAGTTACATACTCATAACTGTATATTATGTTGAATAAAACCTGCACCTGGGAGAGAGTGGGGGCAGCTATTGCTTTTAGGCATGATACAAGGCACTATGCAGTCATTAAAGGCCAAGATGATGATAGTACATAAATGGGATTGATTGATTTATTTTGTTATAGTGTTCCCTCGCCACTTCACGGTTCACCTTTCACAGACTCGGGGAATCGCGGTTTTCCAAAAAATATTAATGGAAAAAATATATCTCCGATTTTTGCTGTTTCGATGGTTTTTGCGGGACTTGATCTGCACATGCATAGTACGTGTGATATAGTTAACGTATACATATACATGTATTTGATGAAGTTTTACATTAAAAAAAATGACAATTTATTTAAAAAAATATATTACAAATATTAATTCTAACAATAAAGGAATGTTATAAATCATAAAATATAACAATTTGCAGTAAATAGTGTATTTACTCAGCGGATGAATACTCACCAAAAACGAGAAGTAAGACTAGAGCATGGCTCGCCTGAGTCGCTACTTGCCGACATGATAAGTTTTTGTCTGCTGTGTTGTGTTCGCTGTTTGTGAAAGTTTCATTATAGACTGAATTAATTCAAGCGCTACGATGCTACCCAAACGTTCTGCAAGTTCTTTGACTACTTTGGCTACAAGTACTTTCCCTACTTCACGGATTTTCATTTATCATGCGTGGTCCTGGAACGTAACCCCCACGATAAACGAGGGAACACTGTGTACATAGTTTCTATTTGAAACGTTATTAGATTTTTTTCCAAGACATAAATTATTTATACAGTGGTGCTTAATTTTGTGAACCCCTTAGAATTTCTGCATAAATATGACCTAAAACATAATCAGATTTCCTAAAAGTATATAAAGAGAACCCAGTTAAACAAATGAGACAAATCACTGTACATGATTTGAAAAAAATATCGTCCTTCAGCTAGTTTGCAGTGTGCTGCACAACGCCACAATGTTCAGCTGATTATACGATTATATCGTATCATATGCTACATTTTTTATTTGCCATTTAGTATGAAAGCATAACGATTTTTTGCCATGGGTAGTAATTAGGTAATAATCTGTTGTGTTCACCTGGTAAGTGTAAATTGGTCCAGTCACAGAAGTAAAAAATTCTTTTTTTAAATGGGAGGAAGGAAGGTCAAGGCTGAGAATAAATATATTTTGTTAATTGGCTTAATTCCTGGCAGTACATCATAGTTGGTGACTCACCAAGAAATATACTTGTATACAAGTATACATATATATAAAGTCCATTTCTCCAAGCTACTTTTTTTGCTACTGCCACCCATAAACATAAATTGAATTACCCAACACCCCACGTGTGTGTATCTCAAAGAACCTCACAGGATTGACTAACAGATGACAGCATGTCTCAGAGCTACAGAATCATTTTAATATCTATCTCTTTAATAATGTATCAGCTCAGAACCCTCGCTCTCACGTTATTCTCGTGGCAGAAATGGGAAAAATGAATTCAGGCTGAGCTCAGGCGCTCGTCTCTCTGGGAATTGGCTGGAGCTCCGTGTGGAGGGGTAACAGAGTTCATTGTTCTCAGACTCCCCCATTCACGTTTACAGGGCCCCTCAACAGCATTGACTGATCACTTAGCCCTGTTTATAGAAAATGAGAAAGAAAACATGGAGAACCAGACTGGCATTTTTCCCCCTCTTTAGGTTTGTCAGGATGACACCCATTGCTTTGTTTACTGCTAGTGGAAATGTTCTCAGAAGCATGAGAATTAATCTCCAACATAACCAGAGTACATTTGGAATGTCCATTCATTCTTCAGTGCTGTTTCTGAGACAGTTTTATAAGGTCTAATTCAACTTGGATGGGCATGAAGAAGCAAATGTTTTGGGGAGTCTCGGTGATCTGCCTACCACCGTGTGAACATGGTTTCGTACAAGATGAAGTGGCACTTAGTTGAAGGGCAGTCAATTTTTGCTCTGCTAGCACTGTCTCTGACTTTTTGTTTTTTTTTCAGGGTTGAATAAGTCACCATCAAGCAACTACTTCTATTTTTCAGTTTCAATGCCTGTCATGTAGAATGTTTCGGTCTGACTGTCTGAGTTCAACTTTATGCTGTGCTGTTTTACAACTTGTCCTAAAAGGCTTACCTAACTGGAAGTGGAAGTGTACTGCTGTCTTAGAGTTGTTCATTAAAACAGAACAATGTGTTCACTAATTATGCTCACCTACAAGAGTTACTGCCTTCTCTTCTTTCTAAACAGACGAACTGTATTTATCAATATGTTGTTCATGTAAACCTCATTTGAAACATAATGCAGTGGGGTGAATTTGGGAGCACTATGAAAATTGGTTCTTTGTGCAAAACTATTTATATTGCAGTAAGATAATGACCCAAAACACACATTAAGGCTTGCAATAACTACTGGAATAGCAAAGAAGATTAGGGAGTGCTGACTGTCCTCTATAGTCACCTGACCTAAACCCCATCTAGAATTTTTGACAGAGAAAGTCAAGCACATCAAAAGATGTCACAGTAACATGGACTAGGGGTGTGTGATATTGATTGGAACATGATGTATTTATATTTTTTTGGATTTTATCGTTAACGATTTTATCGTGTTTTATATTGGCGGTGTATATCTTTGGTCTAAACTTTTCAAAAGTTGTTTGAATCTCAACCTTTTGAATTGTCAGTGTTTTTTTGTAGAAGGATTTTGCTAAGGTTTGCTGAGTATGCTTTTGTGCTGGTACCTTGGTTGGTGAAGTCTATTGTGTACTCAGATGGTGAAATAGGTTAGTTTTTGAGCTGTCTTTCATTGCAGACAGTTTGCAGATTGACATCTTTGGAGCAACATCCGTCTTTTCACTTCTAGTAATTACATCTAATTACTTAGCCTGTGAGTTTATACGTGCAAATTATTATTGTTAATCGTTTCAGTTCTTTTCTACTTATTTATATAGACCAAGTGGAGATTCACAAGTTGAATCTGGCAACCCTGGATTTAATCGCCATCAGACACTTTGCGAGATAAACTCAAGAAAATTCTCATTTTTGGTCTTTGGTTGTGTTTTAGGTAGTAAGCTATGAGTAGTCTGTATTACCTGTTTACATGGCTCAGTGAATGTGTTCTCTCAAGGCGTGTTTTAGACTTGTTGTCAACAACGGCAGCTCGCACACTGTTAAAACAACTTTAGATCAGGATAAGATACTAAATATTGATCAGTTAAAAAAACTGATACATTCAATTATTATTTCATAATTTGCAAAAAAATAATAAAATTGTGAAATAACAAGCAAATTGACTAGTGTTTGCAGATATTTGGACCATTTGAATGGATGTATTAACTGATGATATTTACTTTATTGTATTCAAAGTCAAAAAGAGAACTTGACTCCCTTCTAATCCAAAGCCAACTTCAGAATGTTTTGTGATCAGAGGAAGTTTTCTAGCCATCTATCTCTTTAAACCAGAGTGAAGTTAGTACAGGAAATGGGGGGGGGGGGTGCCCTATGAATCAGCCTTCCCCCCATTTTCCCAAAGCTCCAGCCAACACAAAGACCCATCGTACATTGCAAACTGCAATTAAATGGCCATCAGAGACAGGTTACAGCCGTGGTGTGTCCCTCAGCTATAGCTTCTCCAGATGTTTCTAAATCAGCATGGTCATCCAACATGACCTCTCTGATGGCTTTCAAATGAGGCCGGATCTTTCATGAGATAGCACAGCCTGCTTAGCATCAGCTGCTGTTCTACAGCTACCTAAATAAAAAAAACAACTGAAACTTTCTTTTACACATACAGTCCAATTTGGAAGTACAGATAGATCCCAAAGTATGATGTAAATTGTAGATTTTAATGTGTTATACCTCTTTGGAAAAGACGGGATTTAGGTTAATTGATTACTCTAAAATTGCCGTTGACTTGTGTGTATATAGATCCGTTATATCTTGTTCTGATATGATAAAATATTCATTCATGTTCCGAATAAAATATTAATTTTAAGTCAAACACCAGTTCAAACAATAAAGTATGATTTATTAAATAATACTGCTGATAAAAATTTGGGGCTATTTCATTTTAAAATATTATCTAATTTTTGTGAGCAGTATAGTTGTATGTATATTTGCTGCCTTTATCTACAGTAAATCTTATTTATTTATTTACTTGGCTTCTTTAACGTCGCTATCGGAATCAGTGGCCATGTAAGCGACACACACAAGGTTAGATCCTTACACAAGTTCATCTCAACACTAGTCACACATATATACACAAGTCAGTGCCAATTTTAAGTAACCAATTAACCTAACATGCATGTCTTTGGACTGTGGGAGGAAACCGGAGTACCAGGAGTAAACCCACGCAGACACGGGGAGGACATGCAGACTCCACACAGAAAGGACCCAGGACGCCCCACCCTGGGATCAAACCAGGGACCTTCTTACTGTGACGGAGCGGTGCCGCCCCACCGACCCCCCGTGCCTCCCCGATCTGATCTTCCTACATTTAAGGAGGACCAAGCCTCAGAAAGGGACCTGACCTCCAACCAGCTTTGATATTTGAGGTAAGAATTAAATTAAAAGAACGTACAGACAGGAGCTAAAAAGAATAAATAAAAATAAATAGATATAACATGTTATAGAATAAGACAGAAAATAAGTAATACAATAGAACATAAAATACAATATCAAATAAAACAGGGGAAATGTAATAAAATATACAAAATAAAAGAATAATAAAATAAAATATAACAAAACAGAAGGTGTAAGAATAATTTGGAGGATATAATAAAAGATTAAAAGAGCTTACTAAATGAAATAGAACACAAACAGAAAATATATAAAAATGTTATCAATAAAATACTATAAAAAAGTAAAAGACTTTCTAAAAAAAAAAAAGAATAAAGAATTAAAATAAAACAAACAGGAAATAAATTAAAACAGAAAATATTACCGATGAAAAGAGAATATATAAAATAGAGAAAATAGTCAAATAAAGATAATTAAATAAAATAAAGCTTACTAAATGAAAATAAAACACAAACAGAAAATACATTAAAATATAGTATATAAGTAGAAAATATAACAATAGAAAATTAATCAGTAAAACAGAACAAAAATTAGACAATATAATAAAATATCAAAATTAATAAATAAAAGACTATGAAAAAAGAGAATAGTGATAAAATAGAGCTTAGTATATAAATAGAAAATGTAACAGAATAAATAATTTAAGAATTAATTAATACAACTGGATAAAAAAAAAAAAACAGACAATATTGTAAAATAGCAAAATGAATAAATAAAAGACTGTAAAAATGACAATATAAAAGCGAAAATAGTGAAATAAACAAAATGTAATTAAATAGAGCTTAGTGTATGAATAGAAAACAATCATCAAACAAAATCATCAGGCAAAATTTATAAATAAGACTATGAAAAAAATAGAAATAAAAATATTTTTATGAAATAAAAAGAATTAAATAAAATAGACCTTAAATAATAGAGCAGAAATAAAAATGAATAAATAAAAGACAATTAAAATTGAAATTAGTGTACATAAACCATAGAAAATAAGAGTTAAAATAAAAATCGACTCTATTCTGTAACAGCATTTTTATTCTAATACCTTCATTTGATTTAAATATATTCTTTGAATCATTTATTCATTTTTACTTTATTTTTACTTCCATTTTTATTGTTATTCTTTGAAATATTTTTGTTTTTTAAATTTTAAATTTGTCTTATCTTTGTATTTTCTAATTTGTAAGCACTTTGAATGACCGTTGCGTATGAAAGGTGCTATATAAATAAACTTGACTTGACTTGACTAATAAATAAAACAGAAAATCGCAGAATAGGAACTGTGCCACTACGTTATTCTGACATCACTGTACAGGAA
This sequence comes from Parotocinclus spilosoma, assembly GCA_033117975.1. Lineage (NCBI taxonomy): Eukaryota > Metazoa > Chordata > Actinopteri > Siluriformes > Loricariidae > Parotocinclus > Parotocinclus spilosoma. The sequence continues at coordinate 19,237 of JAVSBV010117052.1, forward strand.
CACGTTTTTGGAATAAACAGGAAGCAGGTACAGATCTTCCCATAAGAAATAACGAGGCCCGTTCAGAGGGCACGGGTCGACGGATTTAGCCATTAAAGGTCCCGTCTGGGTTTAGTGACCCACCTTGACTTCATACTCGTAGTGTTCGTCTTTGCCCTGTCCCCTGAGCACGTAGCGTGGGATGCTGATCCTCACCGGGTCCTTCAGCCTGTCCGGACTCGGACTCCGAGGGACCGACACAAAGCGCTGAACAGGAGAGTGACGAGAGTCTCAGAGCTTAACCTAAATAACGATAGAGTGATCTCCGGACATGGACGCTCGCTCATTTCTCTCTCCCACACACACCCCCCCCCCCCCCCCCCCCCCCCCCCCCCCCCCACCCCCCCCCCCCCCCCCCCGTGTTTAAACTGGTGAGGAGATCTTACCTCGTACTTGTGTCTGCGTGGATCCACATGATGAGTATCGTTACTCTGTAACACAATTCACAAATAAACCCCTTTAGATAGAATGTACGGGGAATAGTAATTATTAACAGCTCTATTATTATTATTATTATTATTATTATTATAGTAAAACCTCAAACCTTTTTATTTGAACATTTTTTTTTTAAAACACTCAATGGTGCGACCTTTCAACCACAAAAGTCTTATTGTGATAAAAAGCAAACCGGCATAAAACCCAAAACGGGAGAAAAAACAAGTCCATTATAGTCTTATATTATTTTATTATTATATATTTTATCAGTATGGTGGGGCGGCACCGCTGCCTCACAGCAAGAAGGTCCCGGGTTCGATCCCAGGGCGGGGCGGCCTGGGTCCTTTCTG
>JAVSBV010117060.1:0-20059 GCA_033117975.1 Parotocinclus spilosoma
TTAGTTTTCGTCATGAAGAAAAGGTTCGTTGACGAAAACTATGACGAAAATAGATCGTCAACGAAATTAACACTGCTTGCCAGTTTTACCTTGTCAAAGTCAGTGAAACCAGTTACAATTTATTTGGTATTTATTAGGTGACAGAAACTGTCTTTTTTTACTAGAGAAAAGAAATAGTTCAAATTGACCAGAACACAACGGGAGGGTTAAAACACCTGTTTACGATATATATTTTGAGCTAGATAATGCGGCAATCATTTGCAGAAGGATACAACGTTTTGTGCTTATCAAGTATTTAAATCTACAAACTCTTGCTCCTGAAAGTAAGATAAAAGATTATAATTTTCTGTCTCTATATGACTAATTGTAGCTATTATGAACCTTAAAATAATGGACAAGTATAATCACTCTGATAATTATGGGTTCTGGTGGAAAGCTATGCACTTCCCAGAAAGATCCTTCATTTTTCTTCTGGTGGTACATGACCTTCTTTCTTTCCAACATATTTCGTACACCAAATTATTGAGTCATTATCACTTTCACAGTTATCAGGTATGCATTCTTGTGTGTCAATGCAGATTAAAATGTTAATAATCCATAAGTGCACCAGACCTTGTGTGTTGTATTTTGGTTTGGAATAGTTTTATACATAATTGTGCTACCTAGCCAACTATTAAACTATTAACTATTAAGCTATTAAACTGTTTTATGTCCCTTCTGAAACCACATATAGTACAGTATGTCTATAGCTTGGCTTCCTTTGGGAATTTTTGAGTTTTATTTTATTTATAGTCAACACCTTTTTATTTGTTTTTTGCATTTTTTTTTAAAGCAAACAAATATATATGTGACTTATAAGACATAATTATAACTGGATATAGAAACATCATTGTTTAACTGTCTGTGACAGCGTTTGCTATGGTGTCTTTTTTAGAGTCACATAATTCACCTACCGGAATCTGTGGAAGGTATTCAGAATAACCTTTGCACAATATACTTACAGACCAGCTGAGCATATGTGAGTAATTTTAGCCACACAGGAATTCTTTGTAGTACCAAGTAGTTAGAATCCATTTAAGCCAGAACAAAAACTCAGTAATGTCTCTATTAATATGAAAACGATAACTTAGCTTAACAGTTATGCAATTATGGTGAAGGAATTCGAGAACTACAGTCAAGCTTGAAGGAATAATCACAATGAGGAGCCAGTGATCAAATATGTCCATGAATATCAGGTAAGAAATAGAAATGGGTGAAATAAAATATTTAATCCTGTAATGTCTAGCTTTAATAAGACTACATAATGCCTTAAGTTTAGAGTGGAGCATGTCCCAAACTCTACCAATCTCTTAGATAACATCCTATACTGATGCCACCTTCTATTTCAATCTCTGTGAAATTTTCATCTTAAATATCTTTTCAATGCCTATATTCTTTTTTAGTAAATTGAGGTTTGCCTGTCTTTTATCTGTACTTCGTTACAGTTATTAGGCCAGGACTGCACTTGCTGAAAAAGTTTTTAAAATTTTCAAGCTGATATTTCCTTTGAAGAGCTAAACTAGCTCCCCTTCATCACTGCTTGTTTGTTTATATTACTGTTATTTCAGTCTAGTAGTTTATTGACACATATAGTACTGTCCAAAAGTTTTAGGCCATCAGTAGAGCAATTACAGTTCCCCATTACAGTGAGTACACCCCTTACATTTCTGTAAGTATTTTATTATATCTTTTCATAAAACAACATGAATATAATGTACAATAGTCAGTCTACAGCTTGTATAACAGTATGCATTGACTGTACCCTCAAAATAACTCAACACAAAACCATTTTTTTTCACACTGTACATTATCCTCGGTCTGGGGCTCCATGCAAGATCTCACCTGGTGGGGTAAGAATAATTCTGAGAAAGGTCCGGATAATAATAAAACCTAGAATAAACATAGAACTACATGGAAGGACCTGGTCAATGACCTGAAGAGAGCTGGGACTACAGTCTCAAAGATGAATGTTAGTATAACACTATGCTGAGAAGGTCACATGGTCAGATGAGACCAAAATAGAGCTTTTTGGTATGAACTCCCCTTGCCACTAGGCCACTAGACCATCCCAAACATTAAGCATGGGGTGGAAACATCATACTTTGGGGGTGCATTTCTGTGAGTGGGACAGGACGCTGCGTATTATTAAAGGGAGAATTGAAGATGGGTTGTGGCTGGGTATTCCAGCATGTTCCCAAGCAATAGCCCCTAAACCTGAAAGATCTGGTGAAAATCTGTATGAAGGAGTGGGCCACAATCATGGTCAAGAACTGACGTCTGTAAATTGTGAACAAAGGTTTCTGTACCAAATATTCAATTCTTTTTTACTATTGTATCAAATAGTTATTTTATGCAACAAAATTCAAATTAATTAATTATAAATCATACAATTGATATTTTAAAATAGACAGTGTCAAATACTTATTTTCCCCACTGTACATTATCCTGGTCCTGAGTCTGAAAACCTGGACACACCACAAGGAATAGGTCCAGTTTTGGTGTGCCATGGATGATGTGTTTTCTAATGTGGGTCCCTTCACTTATTTACTCAGCCACCACTGTACTTTATACGGACTTTATAAGGAATGTGGTTGTAACCGAGCTGAAGGACAGATGGCCTCTATTTATAGGTGCATTTAGTGAGGTGCGAAGTTTCTCTGAGTCTCTCTCAGAGCTCTTTAAGGGGCTTGTGCAATGCAGCAGTACTTCCCCTATAAAGCTCATTTTTCATGATAGATTATAAAAGGTAAGGCCAAACAAAGCCACCCGTGCCCTTGAATGCTGTTTGTTTTCTCATGCATGCAACCAAATCTGAATATTCAATTAAGAACAGCTTAATACCTTCTTGGACTGCCAAAGCCATATTGGATGCTGTGCCTCTAGTGTTTCAGCATGCCAACTTTGCTTCTTGGATTGTTGTCCTATACACAAGGGGAAGGGGTTGGGGTATCTTTATTTAACATTGTATCAGCTGCAGCCGCCACTTCAAAACAAGAACAAGGTATCATCAATACTTGTCATACATGCTCACGCCAGGCCAATTTAGTGTACCCAGTTAACCTAATACATGTCTGTAGGAGAAAACCAAAGTACCAAGATTAAAGCCACATGGAGAAGTGAAGGACATTCAAACTCCATACAGTCCGAAGTCGGGTTGAAGCAGGGATGCTGGAGCTGTGAAGTAACCATGCCAATTTCTGTGCCACTTTGTCACTCTCCACAAATCTCAGTCCTTGAAACATTTTTCTAAGTTGTCATTGGCTCTTGGTGTCCAACCAAAGTGAATTGCTCTAGGCAAACACCAACAACAAAAAATATCACAAACATATAGTACTTGACACGTCTAGTATTTTGACAGAGCAAATAATTTAATAAATTACTTTTTACCAAATGGCTGTTTCTATACTTAAAACAAGTGCAAAAATTCAAAATTCTACAATGTACAAATGTAGCCACATCATCTTCTACATGGTCCATGTATAGTCTTTGTATTAACAGGAACAGTGTTTAGATTTTGATGTTTTATTATTTATATTGTCAAGCAGAATTAGCAATCTGAAGTCTGATCTTTGGGCTCTCTCCAAATCTAAGTAATGATGATGATGCAACAAATATGGGGACCCAAAATTTATCCTAGTCACCTACATTACAACCAAAGAAATTCTGACTGAATTCTTAATGATCAATATGATTTTTTTGGAATTTAAATGTCAATTCTTTTCAGACGTAGAAGACAAAATTTACATTTATATCATCAAGCAGATGCCCTTATGCTTAAATTGACAAATATCTATAATTTGTACTATTTGTACAGTTTCTTGTTCATAGAATAATAGATGGGTATCAGCACAACACTTTTAATGCACAAAAGCACAACATTTCGACAAGAGTGGAAAGACACTACACCAGTGATGCTTACACATTTAATTCTTGCCTGCAACTGGGTACTGCTCCTCAAGGGTGTCCAGGTGTGTTTTGGCAGTCCTCTGGTGACCCAGTTAATTAATTAGCTTTTGTTTTGTAGCTAAGCTTTTGCACTTCACATATAGCAGTGGTATAGTATATGCAGCCATATGTGAGTTTACTGGCACAAATAAAATTTATAGGTGATAGAGAAATCCTAAAAACTAGTGTAGTTAATGTATTTTTTATATTTGAATAACATTGCCATGCTATGTTAGGGTTCCTATCTTTTGCCCTGGAGTATACGGCTGTCCTCGCCGGTGGCCATTACAGAACTATCGGTGAGGCGGTTTATATCCCATTTATGACCTGATTACAAACAGCTGCTTCTCCTGCTATTTAGGCGTGGGTTTTAGTGCTGTTCGCTGCCAGGTCGTCTCCATTCGGTACGCGCCCCCGACTACCGGCAAGCTTGCGCACTTGCGAACACCTTTAGGGATAGTTGGATACATCCTGATAGTTGGATACATCCTAAGGTATTTAGCATTTTACGGGCACTTTGAGGGTTTCCCTGTCCCGTGCTCATGCGCTTCTCGCATGCCTGAGTTAACGCTCCTCCGTCGTCGGCACCCAATAAGCCTCACTTCCAGCCGGCTGCCCGTCCTGAATGGGACTCATCCTGGCTTGGCTTACTTGCACCATATGTGCGCCCGAGCACACGCTCGCCTGCTGGTGCTTCGGTGCCTTTCACGATCTATTTCGCGTTCGCGCTACTCGCGCGGCCTAGTTCAAACTTACTGCCCGGGCGCGCCGGCGTCTTATGCGACTTATTCGCACTCATGCTACATGCATGCCCCAGCTCATATACTTGCTTTTTGATGCTTTGGCGTCTTCCGCAATTTATCCGTGCCCGCACTATATGGGTGCCCGAGCTCATGCTCACCATATGGCATTCCGGAGTTCCTCCTTTCTCGCCACGTGATTTGGAAGATTTAACAAATCAGCGCCTTTTGTTCCCTGGCGCTTCAGCGTATGCGTTTCAATCCGTGCCCCGGCCAGCTGCGGAGTTGGTGTTATTATGCACGTGACAACAGCTACGCACTTTATCCCCTTTTTAGTTTCTTTTATTATTTAGGGCTTTTTCTCCTTTTTTATTGTTTATATGTATTATTTCCCCATTCTTATTATATAGTGTAAACATGGCCAACGTTTCAGCTGACCATGTAATCAAGGTATTTAATCAAATATTCTAATATGCTGGACATAGAGTTGAGTATTTTTTGGTACATTACATTAACCCTGATACTTTGGGACACAAATGAATGATTTAATCAACTCTAAATGAATGATTTAATCAAATATGTAGGACTGTGGCATCTAATGTCCATAGTAACTGGTAAAATCCTACCTGCTTTCTCTGGGTAATTTACAGCACTGCAGTGACACTCATGTGGTCATGGTTTGTTAGTGTGAGTTATGTTTATATATGAATTGATAAAACAGGGCTGTTTTTAAACACATCAGCATCATTGCTGAACTGAAATTAGTCCACCAACCCAAAATACCCAGCTACCAGCATCCTGTGAAACCTTGAAAGGATTAAAGGATGACTAACACAAACTGTGCAACAAAATATGCTGCTATCTCTGACTTTACAGCTACAAGGTGGAGCAAAGTAATATAGAGCAATGCACACTGAGTGAACACATTGTCTAAAAACTCAAGCAGCATTGCTGTGTCTAATCATATACAGTATCAGTGTTGCCAGATGAGAAATGTACGATTATCGTACCAGAGACATAAAATTGTCGTATTTTGAGAGAAATTATCGTACACCCATCATAACCAAAAATATATATGCAAATGAGACTGGATTGTGACTGTTTTTGTAATAAGTAGACATTGCTACTACATAAGTCTGTATCATAAAACATCTTTTTAACCTACAGATTGCTAAGGTATTCTTTTCTATATATTAAATGTTTCTTATAATAAATATTGCTATATTTCTAAACCATTGTCAAAAGCAAATGAGTATAACACTGCAGCATTTGACAGCATACAGTGTTCCCTCTTTACTTCGCGGTTCATCTTATTAATGGAAAAAATATTTTCGCTTTATTATATCTAATATTATATTTAATTTAATATTATATTTCATATTTTGATTTTTGCGAAACTTTTACATTAAAAAAATCACAACATTATAAAAAATATATAAAAAAATATTAATTCTAACAATAAAGGAATGTTAAAAATCATAAAATATTGCGATTTACAGTAAATAGCTGTTGTGTCTACTCAATGTGTAGGATATGACGTGCTGTAAGGTCGGTACGGACGGAGCATGTGTGATACGAGAGTGATGTATGAAGTGTAAGAAGTAAAGAGAATGTTCCATTACTTCAGCGTGTTGCTTGATTATTTAACAGTTAAAAACACTACAATAGTGTATTTACTCAGTGTATGAATACTTACCAAAAACGAGAAGTAGGACTAGAGCATCGCCCGCCTGAGTCACTACTTGCCAGCATGACAAGTTTTTATCTGCGGTGTTGTGTTCACTGTTAGTGAAAGTTTCATTATAGACTGAATTCGTTCAAGCATTACGATGCCACCCAAACGTCCTGCAAGTTCCACGGCTAAAATAGTGTATAAATACTTATAGATAAATAAATATAGCGTACTTCCTTCATGGATTTTCGTTTGGGAACATTCTATAAGAGTAGGGTGCCACACAGTGTCTCCTAGGTTTCTGTATTAAATCTGTCAAGTCAAATGTGGTTCAGTGAAATGCCACAACTAAAAGTCTGCTTAAAAGTCTGCCGCAAAAACATCAGGTAGTTTCACAGGCTTAACAAAAGTATTGTTCTGCAGCTACGTTCACTTACAAATATGGCTACCAGAGTGTCATCTGTGTCACACTGTGTAAGGTTATGTGAAACATCCATGACTTAGCACAACATCCCTGTACTTTACTGCTGAACCATTGCAGTTCAAATTATGTCTTTGACATTTGAGTTTGAGTTATATTTTGAATTGAGAGGGCTAGGCATTAACACCTTGCTAGTGTCCAAGTGGTTAGGCCAAACCTCTCTGTTTCCAAAATGTGTAATACTGTCTTGCCCAAGCAATGCCCTGCCCTGGGTGGTTCTGAATGGTAGTATTCCAGACCAGAACCACACAACCAGGATGGTAAATTGGTGCTCGCCTTTTAGTTATGTTTATAGGTTCCTAACTTCTGCATCATTGAGAACCCCCAAGCTACAGAGCCAATTGGAATAATTAGGGTTGACCTGTGGCATTATACCTGTGGCATTTTTGTGACACCCATTACCAAGAAAGGTAGCCTTTTATACAAAACATTAGGGTTGTTTAAGTCTGCTAACCATACCATCATGCTAAATTACAAAATATGACACTTCAGTCATGTTTTTATATACATTATGTCTTCAGTAATTGTAAATAATACCTCTAGTTGTTACATCCGGCATGCAAATATGCAGAAAGCAGATGTAGAAGGCTACGGCGGGTGTTTTTTAAAACCAGGTAAAAAAGCAAAGGTGTAAGGCAAATCCGTAAACAATGGAACAGACAGGCATTAGACGATCAGCGAACCGAGTACAAAAGGAGTAAGACCGAATCTGAGTCCAATAAACAAAGTCAGCAATCAGTAACCAGTGTCACAATAAACAAACGCTCAGTATGGCTCACAAGGGAATCCAAAATACTTCGCATCTAACTGGTGTATGTTCAGGGTCTAAATCTAAATGGAGTCATGGTTCCTGTGATTCCGATTGGCCAGGCGCAGGTTAGCCTGATCTTGAATCAATAAACCGGAGACCGTGTTTGTGAGTGCTTGAGACCCGGCATTCGAGTGTGCTTGGGTACTCAAGTTTGGTCATGTGAGTGCATTGTGAGCCGACTCACTGGAAGTAACACTAGTTCAGGTTCTTTTTCATCAGTAAACACAATTGAATGAAATGCTGGCACTAGTTTCTTGACTTGTCATTTGATTAATCGCAAACTTAACTCGCCCACCATAAATTTTATATACATATCTTCTGCCATCCACATTAAATTCAGAGCTGAAATGAATTAATATGAATGCATAAGTTATGTACCTTTTATCATTCATTCCTATTAATCCTTCCTATTAATTCATGACATGACACAATCTTCCCTCTATCTTACTCCTTGCTTTTAAAGTATTTTTGTATTTTATAGTAGACTGCTAATATTGAGCTGATACCATTCAAATTCAGCTTCCAATCAGCTTGATGGGTGTTCAGGTGCTGAATAAACAATCACTGTGCATCAACAGTGGACTGTCCAGTTTTGTTCCATCATTATGTTATGCTCACTCAACGAGAAACAAGGCCAGAATGAACAACGGATGCATGGTGCAAGTCTTGGAGTCATCCTCTTTTTGGCAGCTGAAATATAAGCACGAGGAACAGATGGAGACTCGTACTCACATTGGCAGATACTTTCCTACTCACACATATACACATATTACTGGCCGTTACAGTGGGTAAGTGACGAACGCGTGGGTGGTGTCACATGGGCATTGTCCTCACAGACAGCCAAATCCTTGAATACCTCAAGCCCATTGAATGGCTTAATGCTCGTCAGGTACTCTGATCCCTATTCTTTGCCAGCTTTAATTTTTCCATTACCTACTCACCCGGGGAACGTTAACTAATATATATATTCATGTAAGGTATTTCGCTTGTTTCTTTCATACAGACCAACTTCCTGCCACCAAGCACAAGCATGCTTGAGCTCAACCCCAGTGGTCAGCTTTTTGGCAATGTAATATTAGAGGCATGCATCTGACACCATAATTACAATTGAATGCTCTGTGTGAGCTCCTTGAGGTGAACTTAAAACCTTAAACTTAACCAGGTGCTAGAAACATCCCTCATGAATTTTGATCCAATGTGACATGATGGCATCACATAGTTACAGATTCATGTTGTGAATCACATGTTCTACCACATCCTGTAAGCACTCTACTGGATTGAGACCTGGTGACTCTGAATGCCAATTGAGCACAATAAACTCATTGACATGTTTAAGAACCAGTGAGAGATTATTTGAGTTTGAATCAACAAGATTTGTTTTGTTCAAATGACTGATTTGGAGTTTACTGTATTAGTTTTGAATCAGAAGAACAAAATAAATACAGTGTTTGTCATAACTAAATTGCCCCCTTTTCTTTATTGCTTTGTTCTTTTTTATCATGTTGAGGTAGGAAGATCACTGAAAGATGATCAGTTCTCAAAATGTAAAAAAATAGTAGTAGTATTATAATTATAAGTAGTAGTATTTTTATTATTATTATTTGTACTTCATTTAGCGTATCATGCATTCTACAACTCCTATATTAAACACAGTTCTATCCTCAAGCAAATTGAAGCCTACAGCAGCTCTGTTCCCTTACTCAACACACTGCTCATTTGTTCTAAGGTTATGCATGAATATCTCTTGTAATTACATTCAAAAACCTAATTTCATACTCTGTATAGAAAATGATTAAATGGCGGCTTCCTTGTTCGATGGGTGCGACAATTGTTTCTTAACACAGACCACTTTTGTGCATGTTGTGGTGTTTGTCAATGCAACAGAGCGTTATGTAATATGTTGTTTCAATTTATTTGTTTGTCGACAGTTCGACTTCAGTTCCCTGATGCCTTTATATCTCTGATAATAAAGGGGAAATTGGGTAGCATCAGGTCTGTAATGTCAATGAAGTCTGCAGTTCCACCACGAGCCCAGGTGGGTGTGCTACAGCCATACAAATGGGAGCGGAAAGACTTGGTTGACATTTGGAGAACATTTTTTTAAACTTGATTCAGATTTGAACTTGTTAACCAGTAATCATTATCCTTTTACATGCACAATGCTGTTTTACTTAGCTGAGCTATGGTGGATTTTGAATACGTATAATCACAGGTTGTGAAAGCCATGAAAGTTATAGCAGGTTAAATAAACTGAACCCAATTTTCTTGTGTTTCTGTAACATAATAATTTTAAGGGATTATTTTAAATGTGTGCTGAGCTTCAAAATCTTCTTAGTTCGTACACTAATTATGTGAAAGGGGTGGAAAATATATTTTTTAGAATATAAGTACCTAAATCCTAAAAAAAAAATAACCTGCAGGACATTATGCAACAAACCACAACGTTTTAAACTTGATTTGTAATGGCTTCAAATGATTTGTTTGTGGATATATGGAAAATATGAAACATGTTTATTCATTATACTGCTTGACATAATGCTAATAATGTTTTTTGAGAATGGGCCAGATTTCTAACAAATGACTCAGATGAGCCCTGTATCCATTATTGTTTCATTTTTGGTCTTCAAAATGATAAAATGATGTAAAAGTGAAAAAAAAAAAATAGTGATCAACATAATAATTAGAATTCAACATAAAAAAATGTTTTATTGAACACAAAATGGGAATCTGGCCTAAACCTTGTACTCTCCATGCTTATAAGATGTTTTAGGTGAAGACTAAAAGTTGTTTTATTGGCGATAGGATGTTGTAAATGTTTTTAGAGGACTGCAATTAATTGTTACAATGGCAATGTTCACATGTTTGCTTAGTCTGCAGTCCTTATCAAAGCAGAGATAAAGGTAGTTCACTAAAATAAATTACTTTCAATTAGTACCTCATAGTCAAAATGCATGAAAAACATGTTTACTATGTGTACTAGTATATTATGAGGTCACTTAAGTTTACCAATAAAACATTGTTTTTGTGACCTAATTAATAATGATGATTGGTTCAATTCTACTTACTATTACTACTGTGTATTCTAATATTTATTTTCTCATTTTACCCCAGCTACATCCTAGTGGGGTTTAATTTTAGTGTGGAGTCTATCCCGGAATATATAAGGCAGAGCTGAATGTGTGATCTGGATGGTATACCAGTCCACGACTCATGGCTCAGAACTGATGACTGCTCCATTCGGCAGCTCTTCCCCTCAGGCAGTTACATGTATGAATGATGCCTGACCCAGCTAAGGCCCTGCTGTACATGGGTCACTGCAGTGGTGTCCTTGATTAGCACAATTGTTCCACCGAAGAATAGTTAAAGAAGAATAAATTTAATGTTTTGGAAAGGCCAAGTCACAGTGCTCATCTTGACCCAGGAGAAATGCCCTAAAAGGCCCTTAAACAAGCAAGCTGACATGTAGGACTGATCAAGAGTAAATAGAAATGTTAATAGAAATGTTTCTAAATGTAGAAATGTCACAAAGGGCTCGCACCAGATTTTGAAAGCAAAGTTCACATACTTCTGCCACTCACTGATAAGTAATCCTAGACATTTTTACATAATCAGTGTGTGAATAATAATTAATTCAAGTTAGTTTAAGTTTAATTGGACTTTCTTTATATACTTTCATGACTTGTCTGAAAATCTGCAGATGTTTTAGGTAATATATCTGTCAACCAGTGGCGATTGCTCTAAGACTGCAAGGAAAGCTCAGCTTCTCCTAAAATGTAAAAAAAAATAAGTGATCAAATATATACTGTTGTATGTACATGTCATTGACTAAATATGCGCTACAACACGCCCAACTTTTCTTCAGAATCAGCTTCTTATCACTGGTAACGACGCGGCTTTCCTCTCACTCATTCAACCACTAGACCACCACTGTCCCGTCTATTGTGGAGGTCAACCATTCATTTTCATTTACTCATTAACTTTCTTACATACTTAATCCTGAAGAAGGCAGGAACAACCCTATGCAGAGCAACTAATCCTTCATAGGGCACATTCACTCACAATCTAGAGAAAATCTAGAATCACACATCACAAGTTAGCCTATCACACGTATCTTTGGAAAGTGAGAGGTAACCAGTGCATCCAGAGTTAACACACGTGAAAGGAATACAAATTCCACACAGAAAAAGACCCAGACCTACTGGAATAGATTCCCATATCATTGTGATAACTAGAGGTGGGCGGATCGATCCAAATATCGATAATATCGATACCAACGCTGGTATTGATATTGATCAATACTTGTGTAAAAAGATTGATACTCAAGCTTTTTTTCCCCCTCGCCCACTGACTGCTGCGCACACGGATTCATCAAAGTCTACTCTCTGTCAGTGATGCGCTCAGTGCGCTGTGTCACAGCACAGAGCAGCACCCCCTTCCCTCCCCTTTTTATAGAATTAAAGCACATGCAAGTGCACACAGTGGAAACAAAATTACAAAAGCATTGAAAGATACATAAGAGGTGACTAGAAAAAACATGATGAACAGAACAATTTATCTCCAATGAATATTTGCACAGTCATACAAGTATGAAATTTATAGTGACTTTAAACATAACAGAGGTTAAAAAAACCCAAAAAACCCACATGATTACATACAGGTTAAAGACTTACTATATTATTATTTCCCTCAGCCGATTCCCCAAGAGCTGGGGGGATCAGAAGCCTGGCAGGAGATTTTGTTTTAGGTTGTTTTTACCTCAAAAAAGATTTTCCTAATGTTAAGGCAAACTTTTGTTTTGTTACTGTTGCATTGTTTCTAAACAAAAATGTTAATTGTTATAATAAAGTATTTTGTTGTCATATACAATGTTTTGCAAAATTCTTTCCTAGGTCTTTTTTTATGAAGCTTAAATATTAAAAAGTGTTTTAAAACTGTGTTTACTTGGTATCGGATCAATACCAAAATTGCCGGTATCGCCCACCTCTAGTGATAACCTACTATTTTATCATTACACTGTTCACTGTATTATTTTTTCTATTATTTTTTATAGTACTGAGCAAAAAATACCATGACTAAACTTGCAAAATCAGTGTTCAATTTTCTGACAAACAACATTTTTAGGACTAGTAAAAACTTATTGTTTATTTATTTGCATTTTTAGGTTTGGCACTTTTTTTTGGCCTGGGAGTGTATACACACAATTTCTCACATTTACTGTAACATTTTTTAAATACAGCAATACTAAATGCAATTCATTCAAATTAAAGGACAGAAATTTTAATGATTAGGATGAAAAAACGTAGGAATAAACAAAACAATCTTTTAAATTAAATAAAATGTAAATAATTAGTTTGAAATAACATTGAATTCTATCAATATAACTAATACATTAATTTTAAAAAGCACAAGCAAAATTTGTATTTTATTATTATTTATTTTATTATAATTTTTTTTACATAATGGTTAATATATCCTATTCACAATTTTAATAAGGTTAAAAAAAGTTTTCTTTTTTATACAAAAAACAATGTTAATTAAAAAGTAATTGCCTTGCTGCTTTAATTTTAGCATGCGTTTTATAATTATATTGTGCATCATATTGTAAAATTGCCAATCTATTTATTAGTGCTACTAAAACGGTGAAACATATTACCAAAAATTGTATGGTTAAAATGTTTCTTTTTGAGTTATATATAAATCTTAGATTAATAAAATAATGTATATAGTATGACAATAGGGTTTACTAAACATTAGACAGTGGTTTAGGTTCCATATTACTAGAGGGTAGTATATGCAGGTAGAGGGTTTAAGTCCCAGAACTAGCAAACTGCCATTGTTGATCCCTTGAGCAAGTCCCCTAACCCTCAACAGCTGGAACTGTATCAAGTGTTGGTCACTAATATTCCTTCTAAAGAGAAAAAGAACTGCTTTTTGTGATCGTGTTAATTTGGCGTTGGCACTTGGCATCACTAGCCATACAGTTTACAGTTGTCAAAAAACATTTTTAAGAGTATTTTAATATTTAAATAAAAATTGGTCATACCATCAGCAGTTGGGTTGCCCAGGATCAGGTTCACTTCCTTGTTGGTGGGGTTTTGGCCCAGAGCGCGCATGATGTCAGCAATCTGGTTAAAGGCTACCTTGCTGTCGCCGATTCTGTCGAAGAGACCAAAGGCTTCCTTGTAGTCTAAAGAAATAAAAAATATATATATTTTTTACACTTTAATGCATTTAACCCCCCAGAACCTCATTAATCTTGATAACCACTTTAAATAATACACATGCCATTTTTTGCTCCAAATATTTATTTAAACTCCTTGTTAAAGCTTTTGTTGTGGCCCCTCCATTAAATGACAGTGGGGCCGGCAAAGATTGTGGGTATAAATGGCAGGTGTAGTCTGTACCACCATGCAGATTCACTTTCTGTAGATGTCCACTGCCTGGTGGTGCAATAAAATGATTGGTGGCTGAAACTTGGGCAGAAGCCACTACCGGGACCTGGGTTTGAGTCTTTGCTGTATATTCCATCTGGGTCAGTTTAGCACAGAGTCACAAATGGCTGTGTCTAAAAGAATGAGGGTGGATTAGCTGAACATCCATCAGAGCTGCAACAATGACCCCTGTCCAGCCCTGAGACCGATTGGCATAATATCCAGAGCATACTAATGCTCATAATGCTCATGTTAATTTCAGGGGATATACACAGAAGCATTTACGAACTTGACCAGCATATGAGAATATAAACATGTTAAACAGAAGGATTGTACATTTTAAAAATGAAAGAGACTTAGCAACATGCAAACATTTATGAAACTCTTTATTAGCTACACCTCCTTGCTTCTATGATTGTAGCAGTTCCACTCAGCATATGGATGCAGTTTTGTAGTCTACAGGTATAGCCTGTAGTCCATCTGTTTCTTTACATACTTTGGTAGTCTTTGTTACTCTGTTCCATAATAGTCCATAATAGACACAGCAGTGCTGGAGTTTTTAAACACTGCGTCACTCACTATGCACTCTTTTTTACCAGGAATGTAATGGATGGGTTACCTTATAACTTTTATAAATCCACAATGGGGTATAAGTTGTGTCAGTGCTCATGGCACATTTAGATTTCATTCTGTCCGCATGAAATATAAGTTAGGTTAAATGTACGTTCTTTTTTCTTTCTTTTTTCTATTTTTTTGCATATTCCATACTGTAATTTTTTTTTCACTGATTTAGGTATCTACATTTTCTTGGATTGTTGCTATGTATCATGTTAACAGGTTATTATAAGTAAAATTTTATATGTATCTGAAAAAAACTCTTTTAATACTTTTAATAAAGTCCTTGCTAGTTCCCTTACATCTCCAAAACATAATTTCACCGCTGTTTGGCTGGTACTGCTTAAGCTATGACTAATGATTAATATGATTAATATGATAATATTGGGTCTAGCAAGATGCAATTTTTTGTAATATTGATATAAAATCTAAGCCTTAGCCCTAGTCAGGTCAGAGAACAATGTGTGCCATGGGGGAAATATCTCACTCATTGATCCCCGCAAATTAAGACCAACAGCTGCAAGCATTCTCCCAGAATGCTTTCAGTGTGCAACCCTGAGGCTGAGCCATTACCCAAGGCTTTGCTATGGGCTGACGGGTAAGGGAGCTGTGATCAATTATAAATTCAGCGCAGAGCGTTTTGCCCCTGACAGAATGACGGAGACGTCTAAGGCACTGACTTGGAATTGATATCCACTCCTACGAATATAACTCCATCCATATAAAGGCAAGAGCATGTCTAAGTGAGCCACGTAAATGCAGGAATGCTGACCTGTGCGTAACTAACACCATCTGAAGATTGGCTTCCCACTAGGTTAGGAGTGGTATTTATCTATCTAACAAATGCTCACTGTATAGTCTCTGTGGCTAGAAATGGACTATTTATTTTTCATTAAAGTATTCAAAGCATTAAAGTATATATTTTTTTACTATATACTGTTCATTTCTTACATTTAATATAGTGATGATGTCTGATTCCCACAGCAACAATGCCACACTGCAACAATTTGTATGTCATTTCTATTCAATTTGACATGCTAACACGGAAATAACACAGTTTTACTGGATTCACTCATCCATAAATCCACTCGAAAGCTTAAAGCAACAACAGCAAAGATGCCAACAACAAAACTAAACGTTGTTTGCAAGTTAAGTTCATAAACTCACCCTCCAGCTGGTCCGGGGTGAACTCCACCTGCAGAGAGACAGATAATATATTAATTAATTAATTAAGTTATGATCAAACGTGATAAGAGAATAAAGCCTTTTAGGGAATATTCCATGTTTTAGGTCTGATCTATATTCCCTGCAGCTGAAATGTATTACCCTATGCAATCATGTTAACAAGATTTCCTTTACTTGGAAAAGTATGCACACATTGATTAAAAACACATTTATGTCAGTCTACGGGCAACTGTTTTGGGCTTATGGGTTCTCTTTTCAGCCTTTTTTTGGTCAAAGGTATTTCTAAGTGTGTATAACTAGTCCTTTAAGATAAAACCTACTTTTTAAGCAGTGAAACATCCCCCAGAATAGTCCTAAAAATGTACTTATTACATTTACATATAAGTTATTCTAGTGTTCCAGTAGTACTGCATCCATACTATTGTTCCAGTGTTGCAAAGTTGGATAAGACTATATAAGATATGTTGTTATATATATATATATTTTGCATGTTGTATATTTGTTTAAGCAGCGCTATAACAAAACACTGTTTAAAATGTGCTGGAATGTTTGAAATACAGTACAGTAATTCCATGGCAATCAATCACTGTTAAAGGATTCACAAAAATGTGTCTTGAATGCTATAAATACATCGCTTGGCAATCAGTCTCCTTGAAAGAGGTAAGCTGTGTCTCCCTGTGTGCTTAATTTAGCTTTTCTACGACAGTAACCTTACCAGGGGAGGTCCTTCTTTGGGTGACTTAAACTTGTCTACATTTGGTTACATGTTGCACCACTCACTGTAAAGTCAGCAAAGCGAGGAGTGTGGCCAAATGACACTCATTTAATACTCTAGAATAGAGTATTAATGGTTAATTGAACTATCCATGGTGCTGATTCTTATTTAAAATATTATTTTAAAATTAATTTAGTAATTTTTTTAATACATTTTCAAAACAAGACAATTTATAATCTGTAATACCAAATTTTTAGTTTTAGTTGCACAGTTTTGACTAAGCAGTTAATAAAATAAATGTTTGGACCAACTTTTTCAATTTTATAGCAGACCATGTAACGATTGTCACTTTAAAGCATTTTTGGTCACATGTATTGTCAGATTTAAACATACATTTTTTACATTCTATCTTAAGAGTTTGAACTTAAGCTAATCTGTGCAATGTTAACACAACCATATAAATAGCAATAAACACAACATAATTAAACATGTAAATCCAGCAGATATTGGCGCTCTAAATGCTTAGGATGTCTGGCTTATTAAACTCTTGCTATACTTCTTATTTATTTGTTTACCTTGACTGAAGACAAATCAACTGCTGTTACTTTGGGTTTGACCTCAGGTTCAGGAGCGGGTGCAGGTGCAGGCTCTGCCTTCTTTGCAGGCTCGGGCTTCTTAGCGTCCTTCTTGGGTGCCATTGTTGGTTAATGAGTGTACTTTACTACTGGGGAGCTAGTGGACCACGACCTGGAGGATGCTCAGCACTCTCACAAAAAGCGTCGATGTATATATGCACCCCCTGTTTTCCTCCATGCTTTTTTCAAGTTATGTAGTTGGATTGGATGAAGAGGACTGAGGGGTGGGCCTGTGGTCTCTAGATGGACATGGGAGGAGGATTAAGATACAGAATGAGAAGGAAGAGAACAGAGCCTATTTGGAGTAACAGGTGAACGTGTCAAGAGTCACTACAGGAAACTTTGTGTACAAACCTTTTTGATTCTGAGTACAGGAATATAAGAACCAGCTGTCACTGAGTAGGTAGTTACAAGAAGCCAGGATCAAGTGAAGAGCTGCTGCCTTAAATTTACTTAGAATAACGTAATATCACGTACCACTGAATATTTTACAGTGTATATCCTATGCTGGTTTGGGAGGGCCAAAGTAACTGCCTCCATGATGCCTACATTTCCCCACTTAGATTGCAGCATTTGTGTAGGATTCGTTACGTAAAACTGAAGGCTTCAGAAAAATATAAGTCCAGACTTATTCCACTTTCCAAAAGACACACATGATGCTGGAATACAATTACAGGTCTATTTCAGACCCTTCAAACTTAGCAGCTGTTGCACTCCTTTCTTCAAAATACCAAGTAATACTTCTCACTGTGTGTTCAAGGTCCCAGTACCACACCCTCTGCACTAAATACCCAGCAATACACCTATTTTTTATTTTCCATTAATATCCAGCATTTTTTTTTTTGCACCCAGGCAATGGATGCTACAACGGTTAGTAACAACAGCCCAAATTCCAAATGTCATTTACTTTATAAGGTCCTTTGTAAATGACTTGCAAAAGGTTGTGTACTCTCAGCTTTTACCAGTTTGGGCTACAAGACTGTTTTTGAAATGTTTCAAAATGTAAAAACAATGTCTGGTTTTAAGGCAATGTACAGCACTGAATCTGCCTTCCTTAAGGTGACACATTACTTTTAATTGTTTATTGTGCCATCCTTATGTTATTAAATCTACACTCTGCTTTTGACAAAATTGACCATAACATACAGTAGTTATTGGACATTTAAAATAGTAGGCGGAGCTACAAGGTGTAGCTTTGTGGTTTAGATCCTATCTTGACCATAGGACTTTTTCAGTAACATGGGCAACCCACAAGGGTCCAAATTAGGTCCCATCCTCTTTTCAATTTCCATGCTACCTTTAGGCCAAGTTTTTTGTAACAATATCAACTTTCATTTTTAGGCTGATGACATAGAGTTGTATCATCCCATTAGACTCAATCTTAATGGCTCATTTACCTCTCTCAAGATTTTTTTTACAAACAAATTTTAAAAACTTCTTCTGAAGAAGTGGATGGTTGATTTCTTACACCTGAATGAAAGCAAAACATTTTTTTTTGGTATTATTATTATTTTTTATAACTTTGGTTAATTGTGTTAGGTCTTCAGTAATAGTAACATTTACAGTAAGTCCAGAATGCATCATGCAGATGCAGATTATGACCCGGAACCAAAAAAAAAAAAACACACACACAAGATGGACTCATTCACAAACAATACGGACTGTAACACCCTTTCGCACACACACAAAATGGACCTTGGTATACACACACACTACTACTGAACTACTGCTGTTACTTTTGCATTTCTGAGCCGTTACTTATATCCTTGCACACTTATTGCAAACTGCACTAATTTAGCATTTTCTGTACCATATATTCACTGCTACTAGGTGGAATGCTGTGCATGATCATGTACTAAACAATACTCGTATTGTTTTGACTCGTCTTGACCCGTATCTACTTGTTATAGACTGGAATGTAAAACTATAATGTGTATTTTTGTATTTATTTAGACCTATTTGCATTTATCGTACATTTATCTGCAATGTGTATTGTATTCTTTTGCACTTTGTGTTCTGTGATGCACTGTGATCCTGGAGGAACGCTGTTTCATTTCAATATGGACTTGTACGTAGCTGAAACGATAATAAAACCTCTCTGACTCTGACATATTACACCAGTCCGTGCCTCACTTCATTTGGCTACCAGACAAATATAAGATTAAAGCACTGTTATTTGTTTTTAAAGCACTCAATGGATGCAGAACTGCAGATCTTCTCACATCCAAAATCATGTAGCGCTTTCTGAGATCCTTATCACAGAATTTGCTCATCTAAAACTGTGCATTTTCGATGTGTGCTCGATGTATGTATGATCTAGGTTTTTACATGAGGTCAAAAAACTAATTTATACAAACGTGCTTTTAAATAGTGAGATTGTTACTATGGCAATACGAGGTATTTTAATGTTTTATTTAATGTTTCATAATAATCTTATTATTATATTATTATCAGATAATCTTATCTGATTTGTTTATGTTACTTATCTTAATTATCCGATTTATTTGGCCTGTGTTTTGGTTGTACAGTGGTGTGAAAAAGTGTTTGCCCCTTCCTCATTTTCTTTTTTTTTGCATGTTTCACACTGTTTCAAGTGTTTCAGAACATCAAACCAATTTAAAAAGTAGTCAAAGACAACACAAGTAAACACAAAATGCAATTTGTAATTGAAAAAAATTCAAACCTACATGGCCCTGTGTGAAAAAGTGATTGACCCCCTTTGTTAAAACATACTATACCTGTGGTTTATCACACCTGAGTACATTGTCTCTAGCCACACCCAGGCCTGAT
>JAVSBV010117089.1:0-20056 GCA_033117975.1 Parotocinclus spilosoma
TTGCTCATTAGGGACAAACAGGGACAAATATAATTCAACTGTTACACTTGTTTATATATCAATGTAAAGCTGCTTTGGGACAATGTCTATTGTAAAAAAGGGCTATACAAATACAATTGAATTAATATAGCGTGTCCCGTAAGTCACATATGTTCCATCGAGCTATCACAGAGGTTATGGTCCAGTTTGCAAAGGCACTGAACTCTTAATTAAGAGAAATCCTTGCGTTTGGACTCATCAATGCCCTTTACTTTAAAGCTTCATGTAATGTATACATCTCTCTAAGAAAGTTCCATAAATGTTATCAATTCAATGTAATAAAAGTCGCAGGGAAGATGCAGTTCTATTTAACTGAATGGCTTAATGGCTATGAGAATAATGGTGAATAAAATGCAGGATTTAATGGACACCATGGACTGCAAATACACTGCTTACAAAAATTGGGGGATATTTCATTGTTGGATATTTCATTTGGAAATATCGCCTAATTCTTGCTAGCAGTGTAGTAAGGATTTTAGGATTCTGTCACATCTCAGTTAAAATGTTCACTAAAATTAGGCGATATTTTCAATTTTTGAGATTAGTGTAGTCAGGATTTTAGGATTCTGTCACATCTCCGTTAAAATGTTCACTAAAATTAGGCGATATTTTCAATTTTTGATATTGTGTGACATTTAAAACATATTGTGCAAAAACAACCTACAACGACACTCACGTGAAGTTAAACAAAATTAACATTGTCCTATGTTTTAAATAATATACACTGTTCTTTAAATTTGAGTGCAACCTTCCACAGGGTTGTCATTCCACTGACTGAAAGCAACTGACCCAAAATTCACCTTAAAATTAACTGCTAAAAAGAGGTTCACATACATTTTACATTCACTGAAATGTAAAATTGGGTAGTTTCCTCAGAAATTCAATGAACAAGTATAAACATAAATATTTTGCCTCTTTTAAAATTGTAATCTCATCCACTTTTTGATCTAATTATGTCATGTTAAATTCTAAAGGGTTCCCAATATTTCAAGCACCTTGTTCAGCGACATCGGGTTTCAAATTTAAGCAAGAGTAACTTTTCAGGCACAGGTGTAAATTTCTTATCTCCCCGAGTTCCTGTGAAACGTAAAGCAGTGCTGAAAATGAAAATGGCTTTACTGGCGATTCCCTTCAAATACATAATCAGGAGCAAGTCAGATTAATACAAAACAATTCCAGTGAACCACAACAAGGTTATTAAACATCTCATAACAAAACTCAAAACTTGTCCCATGACAAGCGAGGAAGCATGTTTTAATTAAACTTTCTAATTAAAGGGATCTTATCCAGTGGTTCCTGGCTACTGAATAACTGCAGGGGAGCCTCTATTAGGCCCCTGAGCAATGTCCTTCACTACGAATTGCTTAGCATTATGCCTACACTGTAATCCGTCTCAATTTTCTATGGATAAATCAGTCACCCAGATGAATACATGTACGCTGTAAATGCAAAAGCTTACAACTCTGCAGTGTACCTGAAAGTGAAGTGAAGCTTTAAAATTGTATCCTTTTATGTGTCGTTATAAAAGGGTTGAGAAGTGTGTCTGAGTGATTAAACTGTATTTATTAGAAACCTAAAAAACTGCTTGTGTTGCTAATAAACAAATTAAAATTTGCCTTCCTTTTTGTTTAATGAAGCACCATAATGTCTGTGCTCCAAAATTATGTAAACAAAATGTATAATGTTGTATTAATGTGTGCATAATGAGCTGCAACTTTTTATGTTAGCACACAAATTTATTTGCACAGGTTTATTTGCAAGACCACTGCTATCAGAGTGTTTATTCATTTATTAAATAGGTTTAAGTAAGGCTTTAACACTATTTTTAAATGCAAGACAGTGGTCACAATTCACACATAAAACCACATTTTAGACATACATTCTTGTAAGAACACTTTTAGGACTTCAAGGTCTCCAGTAATGCACAGTACATATACAGTACTTTAAACACAAAACATTACTTAATCTTTAACAATACAAAATGAAACATCAGTTGATTGTTTGATAGGATACTTAGTGATCAGAAATTCATAAGGAGGTCACGCTCTTGCACACTGGTGATGAAAGGTTTCCCAAATACAAAGGAGTGAAGGCCAACCCGCAGTTTCTCTGCCATTGCCATGATGATACTCAGGTCTCCTTCCACAGTCAGGTCTAGGTCTATCTTTAGATTACGCAGTGACCGGAAAGGCTTCTTCCCCTTCTGCCTGCAGGAAAATAATCATCAATCAGCGATTCCCATTGCAGCTGATCTCAAACAAACATTAGATTTTCCCCAAATAAATCTCTGCAATGTAACATATAAGCCATGACAACAGGTAATTGAGAAAATAACTGAAAATCTATTTACTCTAAACTCAAATAGAATGAAAGTGCAGCTGTTGGACTGTGTACACAGCTCATTTTCATCATAGAAAGCTGGATTATGTACAACATGGCAGTGGATCGTCTCTACATCTTTCAATTTTAAAAAGTTTTGGCAAAGTAGTACTTCACAGAGACTTTTAGCAGATGGGGTGTGGGTTTGGATCAGTGTGAATTTACACTGGAGTTTATTAAATGTATGTTTTGTTATTTATTAAATAGTGTTATAACTTATCAAGAAACGTTAACATAAACATTATTTGCTAGAGCAACTGTACTTAAATCAGAGCACCCACCGCTGCATTCTATTGTCAATTTAGTGCACAATCAGTGGTTTCAGTTTCCTTTTACATCATCAGAGTCATGGCTATTTATAGTCAGCTCCAGAATTATTAGCGCTGTTAATAAAGATGGGTAAAAAAAATAAAAAAAGGCTAAGAAAATGTGACTTCAGCATATTGTGCACATTTTGAGCAGCGGTCCAGATGATCCAGCAGTGTAAGCAGCAAAACTTAACTGGCTCTTTAATTGCTCACTAGAATTTGCAGAAATCCTGCCTTCAATTTTTTAGTCTGAAATACTTGAAAAGTTTTATTCAAAACAGATAATGTTGCTGAATTGGTCATCCAAGAGAGGTTACACAGTTTACATGGACCAACGTGATCAATATTCAACCACTAGAGTACATAATATTGATGTCTATGGTGGTTAGATCTGTGACTGTAGTGGGAGCTGTATAATACATACGTCTCATCCTCAATATATCTCAGCAGTGTCAGAGCCTTCCTGTGCAATAGCAGAAGAAAATGGGACAAATATACACTCCGTAGGTTTAATCCTGGTTTCAAGAGGAAAACCTATAGACGTACAGCAAAGGGAACGAATAAGTGATTGAACTGATCATGCTTAATGTTACAGTATTAAGCTTTCAACACATTTACAATTACTGGTATGTTACAGTTACATTATAGTTACAGTAATATGAACATATTAATCCAGGCCAAACAAAAAAAACTACTTAGAGATAATAAACGAGTAAGCAGCCTTTACCTCATCTATGAAATTCTTTACCAGTGTGTCTTTGTGCGTCACATCCTGAAATATATTCCTACACAAAGAGAGTAGGCTCATTAAATTAAAGTGAAACAATCATAACAGTTGTGAACACACACAAAGGTAACTACTGTAAGTATGTCAAGGCAACCCAACAGCTAAGATTTTAATTAGCCTTATCAGTCACACACAAAGACAGCAAGAGCAGCTTGGCTAATCCACAGAGTCGAATTGACAATTAGCTTAGAGACATATGGGCATGTCAGACTAAAATCTCCTCTAATGCTTTCACAGCAGCAGTCTACATTGATTGAAACCAAAAGACTTTCTCAGTGTAATTATCATTTGATCTCCTTGGCAGTAATCCAGTTGCTTTTATCATCGTTACGGAGGGCAGTTTTTGGTAAGGTAGCCAAGCTGATGGATATAGATTTCCCATTGCTATTAATTAGCCTAAATAACAGCATTAAGCCCTGAACAGCGGCACAAATGCTCTTTCTTTTGGTAACGTGCATTTTTAGAAACCATGATTTCATATTATAAATGAACTTTTCCATAACACATTTGAGAAATGTTTTGGAGGAAATCAACCAGCTTTGTGTCTAAAAAAAACCCTGAAAAATAAATATTGTATTTATTGTCTAAATTAAGATCTACTGACTGCATAATGCATTGTGATCGTCATTGAATTGGAAGGCACATTTTACCTGTTTCTACATACATTCACCAATTATTATATACATTTGTATTTATTTGAATGCTTGTGACTACCAAGTACAATCAAGTATGATTGTTACTGTATCCAAGGTTAAAAATATAAAATCTAAAAAGTCATTGTTCGCTTTGATATGATGCAAAGGTTGCAATCGCTATTCCCCTGCAGAGACTTCCGTGACATAAGTTTTTTCAGTTTTTCCACTACTATGTTTGTTTGTTTGTTTGTGTTTATTGCCATTCCAGCTCATGAAGGCTATGTACATGGCATTGAGGGTACATTCAGGTAAATAGTTTTAGTTAGTTAGCTGATATTGTGCTATATTTGAATTTGAATATTAAGGTGGTTATTGTGTTTGAAGAGGTATTTTTTGTTACAGGCTTTAAAAGTTTCTTTTAATGTGGTCGATGGTTTGGCATTCGATAAAGATGTGTTTTATTGTCAGAGGTGATCCACCGTTGTGGCAGTTAGGTGCTCCCTTACCCATGAGGAGGTGTCCGTGTGTCTTGCAGTGTGTCCTATGCAGCATCCTGTTAGGATGGTTTGGTTGTGTCTGTTGGGTACTGTGTAGGGTTTCTACTACTAAATGTAGAATCTGGTAAGGTTTAAACCAGCTACAACTCATACATTACAATTTGGTCAAAAGCAATGTTTTTACTTGCAGATCAAGATACGTTAAAACCTTTTACTTATTCAAATAGAATCCTAAGAATTCGCAATGGATAAAGGACTGCTGCCTGCTTTCCTACATTACAGCAAATATTATGTGTCTACTTTGAATAGAGTAAATATATCATACAAGTCAGGAGTGAAGGAGTCCTGGATGTTGAGGAAGTCAGGGCTGATGTCTTCCTCACTGGAGGACTTCCACAGGGCGCTAAGCTCACCCCGCATGTAGCGCCGCTGGTGGTACATGTGTTCATGGCATGGAGGCATCTGCTTGACTGTGTTGATGTCCACATCAATGTGAGTGGATGGGTAAGGGGAATAGAGAACTTGTCGGTATGGCAACACAAAGCTTCCAGTGGAGTCCTGTATGGAGACACTTTGTCTTACTCACAGTGCTATCACTAATTACTCCACAAGCACACACAGCTGTTAAACATCGATCTTGTTACTCATACTAAGTCTAGACAACATGTGGACTTATCTTAAAGCTGTTTCATATCTCATCTGTGATGTCACATCAGCTAATAATCCTGATTACATTGTAAAACACAAATTCAGCCATTTAGAATTACTTCTACATTATATAAAAGATAACATGGATGGCTCAAGAGTTTCAGGGCATATCAATATAATCTTATATATAGGCCTATATATAGCCTATTTTTTTGTATCTGTACTGTTTGCACTTTGGCAAATAAAACTAAATGCACTCAGATATTTAATATTCTGCTTATATGGATATTAATATATTATAACATCACTACTGGTATGGTTACTATTTTATTATAAAAATGCTGCTCACATGTAACTTCACTCTATATTTTGCAAAACAATGGAAAAGTTTCTGTTTTATTGTTAAGTGTTTATCAATGGTCCAGTAAATTCCAGATATGATGCCTGGTCACATTCCAAGAAGCATGCCATCGCACTACCAAAATACCACAAAACGTGGACACTGGAAGGTACAATACTGTTTTGATTCACTACAATAACATGTTGATTTTTACTGCTATGCTGTTTTACTGCTGTTTAGTTTGCTTTTGTACTGTAGTGTTACTAATAACACATTTCAAGAAAAGTTTTCTACTGACCTAATTGTTGCTGAGGTCAATAAATTAAGTTAAATTAAGTCAAATTTCATTTTAATCAAACGATACATTTTTAATAAAACATTAGTTGAGTAATACGTTCTAAGTTCTGATGTAGCGATAGCACATAATATATTTGTGCAAAAAACAAGTCTATAGTTTTATTTTATTTATGCAAGTTTTAATTGTTATGGAGATTTTTTTTTTTCCTTATTTCTTAACTCATAACTCCAAGATATGGGGAAGTAGTTCAGATGGCTACAATTAAATGCCAATTTGACACTCATCTACAAATCTTAAACCAAAAGGTTGTAATTTTCATCCCTGAAGTTGCCAGGAATGTCTGTTATCATGTCAGAGAAAGCAGCCCAAGCATCCTTTTCTATGATTTTCATAGAACTGAAAAATTCTCTTTCATTGATTAGAGGCCTAATTTGAAGGACATCAAATATGCCAGCTTTCAACTTGTCGTGGGAACACATTCTGGCATCAATGCTGGCACATTCTGGCATCAACTTCTGAAGCCACAAAATCTTCATTGTCAAGAATTAATTGTCATCGGAACTTAAAAATATTTGAGTCCTTAAAAGTACTGAAGATGTGTACAGGGACTGGATGAAAGATTTATTTTTTGTGTTCATGCCAGTGATAATTACCATTCAGAAGTAGCAGTCATTAACTTGGTTTTGAGGTTCTCGCCACTCTATTGGAACTCCAAAGCTGAGACTTTTTCGCTGACCTTTAGTCATGTGTTCTGCACACTTTAAGTGGTGCCCAAAGATTGTCCTGGTCACCCAGTTTAACCCCAAAATAAATATGTTAATATTAATATTAAACATATTAAGTGTTTTGTACAAAATCAGATATATTTATTTGTACCTTGTTTGGGTGTTGTGAAACAGCCACAAATGTAACAGAATATATCAGAACCATTCCAGCACCATCCACAAACTACGTTGGATGACATATTCAGCAAACTTGATGTAAACCTTTGTAATCAGTGCATTTAAACCCAATTAATTCATTTCAACTTTATAATCAAACAATAACTTTTATTTCAGGGTTGTTAGACCCCCCCCAAAAAATTACATCCTACAGGTCAATGGAAAAAGAGCAAAAATAAAACCAAATCTTTATGCTATGAGAAATCTGATTACTCTAAAAAAAATCCACCTCTCGTTAAACTCTCTTAACTGATTTCTTAATCAGAGTATGCTATTTATTTAACCACTTGAATAATCTGGAGTCTTCCTATGATCAGATTATTGTATGTAAGTAAATGCATGTAAGCGCATGTAAATGCACTCACTTTATATAGTGTATATGCTGGTTTACCTTGAGTAGGCCCTGGACAAACAAGCCAGTGTCATATTTGAAGGAGCCGTCAGCTCGACACAGCCGCGAAGCCTTTCTCTCAGTGGGAGTGAGGAACAGACATAGCGTCAGCACAATCTGCAACACAAAAACAGCTTCAGTTAACATATTGTGCTTATAGCACTGAACAATTGTATATGTATATATTTAGATTGAGTGAGGTAGGAACTCTGATATGATATGCAAAATGTGTGTACCTTGTTGACTTTTTCTGGATTACTACCTACAACAACAGAGCAGCCACATGTCTGTAGATGGGAGCTGATGGCTCTGAAACAATAAATGAGAGTTGATGTGAAACCTTGTTTTGTGCCAGGAGTGATCTTGAATTAGAAATGGTAGTTCCCTTTTAGGGAGTTAAAATGAGATTGTATTAAATCCTGCTGCACTGAATCTAAAGCCCAGGAATTGTGACCGTTGCTATGTGTGCTGCTGCTTGGCCAAATCCAATTCAGACTTTCCAATTTATAATAATTCAATTTCCACTGCCAATTAAATTAAGTAACTTTTTAAAAAGGTGGCACCCTCAACACTGAGCTCCTCAGCATGACCAATATGGCTGTCAGCATTTATCTATTAAGATTACGACTGTATGCCGAATGGTAATAGCACTTTATAACAATGGATGTGCAAAAGCATCCTGCCATGGGGAGGGTCTGGAGCCTAACCCAAAATTCACTGGTATCAGGCAGAGAGCCACTATGAACAGGACACAAATCCAATGATAGGTTCCTGTAAATGCACCATCCAATCTTCACGTTGCAAGACCCACATGGGATTTGAACCCAGACCCTCCGACACTGCTATTGCAGCAGTTATCTCTTATCACTGAAACACTGGAACTGCGAGAAGAATATAGACAAATCTAATAATCAAAAAGGGTGTCCACAAACTTTATACAAGCGTATATTAGGGATGTAAAAATACATTGTGACATGATGGATGCAATGCAACGCAAAACTGTGATATTCATCGTGGAGCTATCGCGAGTTTATTATGCTATCTAATGCAATTGCATTTTTGAAGACCAGAGCAATCATATTTCATATTCTCATCCACATACTGCATGGGACAGAAACCTGATAATGTAAAAGTTTGTTTAAATGGGGGCTATACTCCTGTCTACCTTTTGGTAATATTTTTAAGATAGGTTGATCATTTTACTGCTAATCAGGGGATCTCTTTGCTTGTGTTTTCTTGTTTTAGTGCATTCAACATCTTTCTGGGAATTCTCAGACAGTCTATAATTATTGTATATTGGTGACATTTGGTAATTATGTGTTTTATTCATATAATAGGTGACTGGGCTGTTGTAATATTAGCGAAGGGTCCCAAGTGTTGATGGGTGGGAAGTCTTGTGTGTCCAATACAGCCATTAAGGTAAAGGTGAATTTGAGAATGAGGATATTTAAAGGCTGAGCTTAGCTCAGTGAGCTAAACAAATGTGTTATTGAAATCTAATCATGAGCAGAGTGTATCGTTACATCCCTAGTGTATCCTATAACTACAGGCTGAGTCAAAAGCCACACGACACCCTTTTATTTCAGAAACAATGGAATATCTGAATACCCCAGAAATAAATGAGTGAAAAGGACTATGTTGTAGACTATGGCTGGAACATGGCCGCCATCTTGAAAGCCGCCATATTGGATTAAGGGCAGATTTTTGCCAATGGGAAGGTGGTCATATAGCATATCAAAGAACACCAGAATTGTCTCAGAAATCAACTGCTGCAATCAGTTTGCAAGATCTCCTGTGGTTCAAAAGTTTGTCACAGATAACTGAAGATGAAATTGACAATTCTGGTGTCCGGGGAATTTAGTTTCCATATCATAGCTGTAGGCTTTAACAACCGACACCCAGACACACCACCAATATCACACAGCACTGTTTTCCAAGAGCCAAATTCCAAGAAACCAGGACTATGGACGACAAGTCACGTTGTGGTTGTTCAAACACCTCTACAGATGAAAAAAAACCTCAACAATGGTTTTGGCAGCCTTTGCGAAAAGTCCATGATGGAGCGCAAAACATGTCTGGTGACTTTTGACTCACCCGGTACATGAGCTTCTCCAATACAGAAGTTACAATAGCAATAGCACTTACTTGTGCAAAAAATCCTCACTACAGCTGTCTCCTATATCGTCATCATTCAGTACTGTGTCTTTGATCTGTGACAAGACAAGAACATACAGGATTTTTTTTTTTCTGTTGACAGGTAAAGACTGAAAAAAGAAGAGTATGACTCACATCAACTTCCTCTGGTACACTATGCGTCTTCATAGAGGACAGAAGCTCCATGATGGGAACGATCTCAGATGTTAACACAGGGATAACACTATAGCCCTGTAGTTGAGACAGCAAACACACTCGCCAAGTTAAGTCAGCTTTATTTCAATAGCACTGTTTACAAAAGTGCATTGTCCCAAATAAGATAATTATCCGGCAGATAAGATAAATCAGAAGCAGAACTATTAACGTGGTATTTTAGAAAATACGAAGCTACAGACCTTCTGCATACATATGCGGCCCTTGCGGACAGTGTGCTTGAGCCTTTCCACACACATGCTGTGCAGCGGCAGGTAGAAGTCCAACTCTGATTGAGCTAGAATGATGGACAGTGCACAGGTGTTCTTGTCACCTTTCAGCTCGCCATCAAATATCAGTGAGACGATGATCACCCCTTTCTCCGCCAAGACAAAGAACTTCACATCCACAGCACCGCTCTCTGCACTGCGGAGAATCTCACCGTTCAGCGTGTGGTTTGCCAGGAATGTCACCTCACCATCGCTGAGCAACTCCGACCCTTGTTCTTTGGGGGCCCAGATGTGCCACACACGAGGCCCCAAAATGTTGTCCCAGTAAGCAAACGTGGCTGCCAATAACGGACACCATCCTTCCACCACCACCTCTGTTTTAGCCACGGCAGGAGACTGTGGTGGGCAGCCAGCAGACATGGTGCCTCTCACAATCCAATTCTGTTCCAAGTGCTCTCTCGCAGGGGAGAAAGTGGATTCAGGGCTGACAACCTAATCATTAACTCTATGTACTGGTGCTTTATTTGCCTCCCGTGGGGAATTCTGTACAAACAAAAACAGAAGAAACAAAAAACAAGTCATAAAACCGCTCACCAGCTCACTGAACATGAATAATACATCTGGGCAGTGGACACAGTAGAAAATGCCAGACCCATCACAACCAGTTCTGAACAGTCCCTCTGGGCTCAATAATGATGACATTTTAGTCTCACCCCCCAAGCTGTTTACGGATTGATTGAAATTCAGTGCTTTGTTTGTATAGCCGTATTTCGGCCATAATGGTCTAGCAATGCATTTCAATGTGAAAGAAGCCAACAGAGAATAGTTACATATAAAAATATCGTCAAATACAAAATGTCACGAGGTGGCAGATGTGCAGTTTAAATATTTCCACAAGCAACACTCTACTCTTACTATACTATACTCTATAACCCTACTCTTATGAATTACCGATACATACGTTTTGCAAAGACAAACACTATCCTTCTACCCCGTTGTTCTAAAGCCTGGTTCATATTAAGCATATTGTCATGTAGGTTCAAAAAACTTCTCTCATGAATTGGTTCATGAGAAAGATTCTCTCATGAACCAATAGTTCCTTATCAAGTTTTCCTTCTCTGTACAGTCCATTTCCATTAAGGTAAATAATAAAAGCGACACTTACTGCCTGATGCGCCCAACATTAGTTGCTTTCTTGTTCTTTCTGTGTTGCATGAAGACTATAATTGGAACAAATGAAAGTTCTTTAGTGTTATTCTAATCTGAATCTGCCCATCTCTGAAGCTCTTCAAGCAGGTCCAATACTACAAGTTATTATTTAACATAAACTCAAAATCAGTCCAAGTGCCTAAATGTGCGCTCATGTACGGTCTAGGAACTTGATTGATTAAGATCTTAATCCAAGACAGGCGCAGGCAGTTGCAGAGCTTATAAAATATATTTAATGAGCTTTTAGGTGTCTTTGGAGTATTGTACTTATATTTGTCAGCCATGAGCTTCCCTGAGCAGCTGACTAAGTATCTAAAAATAAAGATAATTAACTTTTACACAGCAGACGAAGGTTGCTAAAAATATATCTTATTATTTCTGCTTGCGAATTCTCCAGTACCAAATGTCATTAAGGAATGGAAGGTAACTAGAACTGCTCAAAAATAAGCTTTGAAAGACCAAGAAAACTGTGATATTAGGAATGAGGCAGCTTAAGCTGATAATATAACAACATGAAAACAGTCATTCATTCATTTATTCATTCATTCATTCTTTCAATCACTTTCTTATCCACTTAATCCACGTACAGGGTTGCCAGAGAGCATAGGAACAACCCTAGATGGGGCACTAATTCAGCACCTAGAGTAAACCCACAGAGACAAAGGGACTACATACATGCACAACATTTTGTTGTGAGGTGACGGTACTGCCCACTGAGCAACTATGCCACCCCACAATCCAAAATATTACAATTAACGTCTACTGTACATACATCACACAATTTTTATTTCGTTCAATACAGCAAATAAATAGATATTCCCTGGAATGTAAATTATGTAGAGCAAGAGCAATGTTTGATAAATTCTTACTGTCATGAGTTAAACAAAATGAGAAAAAAATATTTTTATAGGACAATGTAACTATTGAAGTTTAAGGTATTACTAATTAACAATTGAAAAATGTATTATAGTTTATTTAGTCTCCTCAAGCGTAATGTAAAAAACAAATCAAAGTGTCTTAAAATGATACATCCTGTTCTGGAAGAGTTTTAGAACGTTTTTATAGAAACAAGAAGAAACACAGAACAGCTTTAATGTCATTGTTATGGAAAGGAAAGCATATAGCACAATTGTGACTCTACTTAGACAAGACCATCCATAAAAAAATAATTCATTCATTGGCACAAGGTAGGAATAACTCTACACAGGGCGCCAATAAATCAAAGGGCGCACACACACTCATACACACACTTTAAAGACACAACCTAACCTAACTCGGATGTCTTTGGACAGTGGAAGGACACCAGAGCATCCGGAGTAAACCCTGCTGGACACAAAAAGAAGCAGCTGGAAAGATTTTCATTTGAGACTAGGGTTGAGCGATATGGCCTATGAATTATATCGCGATATATTCTGCTCACAAAAATTAGGGGAAACTCCATATTGAAATACCACATAATTTTTGTGAGTAGTGTATATCGTAACATGCTACAAATCTTTTTTTTATTTGAACTCTACAAAACAAGGTAGATCATTAAAATAAATTTAGTGTAGAACATTATTTGGCATGAAACAATATGGGAAAGTTAAATGAGTAAGTTCTTAAAGAGTGTAATCAAATTATTGGTAAACGCACACAGAAGCGTATTTCGATTAGGATTATGCTACCATACACAGCACTTGAACCCCTTAACAAATAATAAATTGTAAATTATATCCCAGAGTAATATATGTTTGTCTAATGGCAGATTATGTGACATGAATAAATAAATACATTTTTATGATCAGTTCGCCTATAACGTTCAGTGCTTCAATTAGACACGCCGGCTCGAGACCCAAATGCATACTACCCTCTAAACAGACTGCCCAGACACCAACGGTCAATCAAAGAAAAAGAATACTAGCTAGTACGGAAGTATGCTCTTTAGGACATAGCCGTTAGCATGACTGTGAGTTGCCAATGTTTAGGAGACGGGCTTAGCTGACAAGACCGAATATGAATCATTATTTGTTAGTTCTTATCTACTGAGATGTTTAACCGTGATTAACCTAAAAATCAAACATTCCTTACCCGGTGTTATGTATTCGAAAAACGAAACCATCACAATCTGGCTCTTCCTGTTTTTGTCAGCCTTAGGGATAAGGAGGTGTGCGCTAAAGTCACGGGTAAGTATGTCATTGCCCTCTGGCGGACATTTCGAAGCATTTTAAAAATCACTGACGAGCCGTTTAACGTCCTCATTACCATCCATCCATCCATCCATCCATCCATCCATCCGGGCAGCACGGTGGCTCGGTGGGCTGCCTCACAGCAAGAAGGTCCCGGGTTCAATCTCAGGGTGTAGCGGCCTGGGTCCTTTCTGTGTGGAGTCTGCATGCCCTCCCTGTGTCAGCGCGTGTTTACTCTGGGTACTCCGGTTTCCTTCCACAGTCCAAAGACATGCGTGTTAGGTTAATTGACTTCTCTAAATTGGCATGGACTTCCGCTTAATCCGCACGGGGTCTCAGGCCAGCCGGTTCTCACCCGGCAACATTGGGCGCAAGGGCAGGAACGACCCTAGACGAGGCGTCAATCTATCGTAAGGCACACACACAGTCACCCACTAAGGGCCACTATAGAGACACCAATTAACCTGCATGTATGTCTTTGGACTGTGGGAGGAAACTGAATGTATCCTAAGTAAACCCACGCAGACACAGAAAGAAAGGACACAAAAAGGACCCAGGCTGCTCCACCCTGGCATTGAACTCAGGACCTTCACGCTGTGACGCAGCCGTGTTACCACTCAAACCCCTGTGCTGCCTACGTCAGCATTTTGTTCTGCTAAAGAGGACATTGACCAAAACAGACATTGACATTTGGCAGTGTACAGTATATATTTTGCACATACTGCTTTATTTTAAACAATACAATCAACGAAAGCACAATATGAAAACATTTAGTGCAGAATAGTAATTCTTATCTTATGTATACAAATTTACCTCATCACACTGGGCGCACTTTTCCAGCCTCCTTCCCAACCTTTCTGATTGGTCCAATTTTGGCAGTGAGAACTGTAGTCTTAGTTGCCTGTTCTTAGCTGATAGGGGCGGTCTTCTGTTTATGTAGCCCATCTGCGTCAAGGTTCATAGTGTTTTGTGTTCAGATATCCTCTTTTGCATAACGCAGTTGTAAAAAGTGGTTATTTGAGTAACTTTCTATCAGCTCAAACCAGTCTGACCATTCTCCATTGACTTCTGGCATCAACAAGGCATTTTTTCACAGAGAACTTAAATTTATTGGATATTCTCTCTTTATCTGACAATTCTTTGTAAACCCTAAGGATGGCTATGCTTGGAAATTCCAGTGGATTGGGAGAACATGCTAACTTCACACAGTGTTGGGATCGAACCAAGGATCTCTGAGCTTTGATGCGGCAATGCTAACTACTGCAAGACTGTGCCAGCCAATAGAAATAATTTCTAATTTAAAATAAACTGTAAATTTGTTTTTTAAAAAGAAAAGTAGGTGATATAAAACAAATATTTTATATATAATATTTAATCAATTTTTACTGATTTGAGGTTATGTGAATTAAATGTATTTTTCTTTTATTTTCGTATTTTTCTGATATATTAAATTTTTTAACCTAAATAGACAGAAACTAAACTAACAAACGACTCCACAAAATTATTTTGATGTATTAGTGTGTATATTTAAGCATATCTGATTGTGTGTCAAGTAAGCAATAACCCCTAGATGGTGCAGTTTTCTTATTTTCTTACTTTTTCATGTTGCTGTCCTATCCTAAGATGGCCTTAAAATAATTTGATAGCTCTCACTGTTTTGTTAAATGTTTCCCTCTAATTTAGAAGAATTACTAGTATATGTTTTATTATTTTTTAGCTATTCTTTTTTGCTTCTCCATTGGTAGCTGGTACTATATCCTTCTAGTGTAGCTGGATACTCACCCACCCACATTCAATTCACCACCTGGGAAGGGAAGCTTGTGTGCCCGAATAACTGTGCTCAAATTGATGTGTTCAAAGTCAATTGACCAGTGAGCATAGTCATCCATTGTATTCAAATCTGCAGCTACACAAACACATCATAGACATCCAGAGACGCACAGACTTCATTGAGCGTCTATTAGATATGTCAGAAACTTAAAGGGGAATTTTGCATGTTGTGCTGTGGTGTTCAGAATGAGTTCAACAAGCAAATGGGATGACATTGCAGTGTGATATTTGATACTTGGTCTCTTGAGGTGTTGGAATAGTTTTTAATGTGGTAATATGTTCTCTAATTTGTTTACATGTTTGCCTATTTGCTAATATATTGTGTGCTTTAATAACATGTTCACTGACTTTCTAGTTAGGTTTCTGATTTGGTAGGTTTCTGATTTGGCTTGCTAAAATGTTACATGTTTGATGATTTGCTAATACATTTTCTGATTTGGTCAGAACATGAGCTCAGAGAATAAGATATGCCAGAAGTAAAGGATACTTGGGTACAACAACTTCTTAAATCCTTCTTTGAATCCCAAGAGTGTTCTGGCACATATTGCAGAGCTGAGGCCTATAGTTTTTCTTAATCACTGACAGCTCAGACACTGAAAACTGTGCTTGCTTTCATAACCTCTAATTTCTACAGTAATAATCCAGATAATAACAGGATCTTGAGTTAGATTACCAAACTATAAATAACTCTAGCTTAATTATTACTTTTGTCATGAAACCTATGTATTATTCACAGTAATTGGCATAGCTTCATAACTTTACTGATATTATAATGTCTAAATATTGCTAGTTACATGTAAAGTACTAAGTTTAGGGGAAAGTGTGTTCAAAATGAAAAGTGAAGTGTTAATAACCATTTTTATAAACTAGCGAACTAGAGTACTGAATGAATCAACTTCAGAGTCTGAAAACATTTGTTACTCAGTACCAAATGCTAGGAGTAATTAGGTTTTGGACAAAAACCGAGAATGCCTCCAGACATAGGCATTCGTCAGAAGTTATTAGCCAAGCATTAACTAAAACCATTGATTTTTACATTTAAATAGCCAGTTAACCAACTAAGAGAAACAGCGGTTACATTGAAACATTGACTGAAAGGGGAACATATCCTGAACAGATTCACACACTTAGTGGATGCTTGCACCCAGGGGCATTTTAGAGTAGTCAGTGCACCTAGTGGCATGCTTTGTGTAAGGGCACCTTTTTATTGGCTTACTGTAGGCAACAGGTCATAATGTTCATGGGCAGCTTCTTCAGTCAGATGATTCCTTTGCATCTATACAGACACAGAAGAAGAGATATAGACATTCAAGTCGTCATGGTAACAATAGTGCAGCACCGTTAGCAACACTTTTAGGCAGCGCCTAGCAACCGTTTCTATGCATCTAATGGCCAGGTTACGAGACAGCAAGGCGGAGAAGGCACTGGTTCACAATGAGTGCTGCC
The DNA here is from genome assembly GCA_033117975.1 of Parotocinclus spilosoma. Taxonomy (NCBI): domain Eukaryota; kingdom Metazoa; phylum Chordata; class Actinopteri; order Siluriformes; family Loricariidae; genus Parotocinclus; species Parotocinclus spilosoma. The sequence continues at coordinate 16,493 of JAVSBV010117089.1, forward strand.
TCCTCATCAGTTTATCTTCATACACAACAATGGTTCTTCCTGAAAGCTAAAACTGTTTGACCAATTTGTGCATTTTTGTTTGTGTACAGTATATCATATATAAACATTAGATATCTCTCTGTATGGAGTATGTGCACTTATTGCATTTATACTCATTGCATCTCTGCACAATCCCTCACATAAAAAAACAGATCAGGATACATTGCGCTAATTAGAGCTTTTCATGTTTCCTCTTCATTTGGCCATTACATCTGCCTGAGTAATTTCCTGCCATTCTGATGTGGTAGAGCTGCAATCCATGCACTCTCCATGCAAAGAGGGATACTGAGGGTTGCATGATAAAATCCTTAGCGATAGTCAGAATATCTAAGAGCATGTGACTAATGAACAGCTTTTAAAATTTAATAGACAAGTCACTCTGGATCAGGGCGTCTACTAAATTGTGTAAATGTAAATGTAAAATACTCAAAATACGCTTTTTTTAAAAACTACTTTTACCTTACCTACCTACAAAAAGCTAGACATACCAGATTCTTCACATTTTCATTTTATATTACTCTGCCGAAAGTATGACCACTTAACACAACAGCTATTGCTCATAATGAGGTTAAACATTTCCTTATTGTAAGCTAATCATATGAAATATGTTTATCATGTATACTGTTTAGTGTAATCAATGGAAACAGTGAGTAAGACTTGCAAATTAATTTTTACTGATTATAACTATTGTGTACTTTCAAAGAAATGACAATCTACACACTGTTTAAGGGATAATTAAATTTTTCTCCTACTGTATTATCCCAGTAAAACATGCTAAACTGTTTATTTACAATATGTTTGTCTGGATAAAAGTGTCTATGCAACACATCTCAGCACATGGAATTGATTTTCATGTAATACTTGCGCATGAAGACATTATTAAAGACAATTATCGGTCAATATCACCCTGGTCACAGCAGTGATGGACTAGTGAACTACCACTGTGCCACCCTGCGAATACATTTTTTTAATTAAAAAAGAAATGCAAAAATTAATATCCGTTAAAAATATAGCAGCCGTCTATATCAATGAGAAGTAATGTTTTTCATTACACAAAGTTAACCAGGGACACAAATCTAAGTATATAGTGCAAATGTAATAAAATAGACCAGCAGTGATGGGGCTTACAAGCTGTCTATTTTTAGGATTATGTAGATAGTGGATGTGATGCTTCTGGAAGATATGAGGAGCTCTGTGAGATTTATGACTGGTGCTCAGCTGGTGACATGTTGATCCTCCAGTACTCTTTATTCTTTTATTCTGAAGGTAGCAGGCTGATGTGTAGTGCTAGGTAAACACTGGGCATTAGACTGAAAGCTCTTTATTCACTTCCTGCACACTGCTTTCAGCTCTGAGTTCAATGTTAAAACATGTATCTAATTAACGTAAACCTTTCAGATTGTCTCAGTGATAACTGCAGACACCGATCAGTAATTACATTAAAATCACCTCCCATATTTCTACACGAATTGTCCTTTAAGCAACTCTACTTACAATATAGGTGCACGTTGTTTTAATTGTAATTAAAGACTGTAATTAGAAAATCTAATTATAGACTGTAATCCATCTGTTGCTTAGCATAATTTGCCCATAAAAGCCCATTTTCACCCTGATGGTCAGGATCCACCACAAAGCAGGTATGATACTTAAGGCCAAAAACCCCCCCAAAAGGATAGAAATGTCAGATTGCTGCAAAACTTGGACCACCAGTAGAGAGGATCATTTGATCATTTGATCCAGCCAACAAGTACAAACAGCTCCCACAGTTTTGTTGTGCACAGGAACTCCGGACACACAGATGTCACATCTACTGCACACCTGCCTTTGCTATGGAGCAACACACTGCTTTTGTGATGATCTGGGGAGCCATCGCAAATGACAGTCATTCCTAGTCGTGATACAAGGGACACTAACAGGACAGCAATATGTGTAGGACATTCTGTGGCCATACATGTTACCTCTCATGGCAGGGCTTCCAGGTGGTACTTTTCAACAGGATAATGCTCGCCCAACCACAGCAAGGCTTTCCTATGAATGTCTGCTCCAGATTGCAACACTTCCTTGGCCTAACTGATCACCAGATTTATTGTCAATCGAGCATATATGAGGCAGTTTATGAGTGTGCAGAATCTACAGGCCCAGCTCCAACAGCTGTGGGTAAATAAGCCGCAGGATACCTTAACCATACAGAATCAATCAGTTTTTTCTGAAAGAGTTTTTAAACATGACAATGCCACTGATATACTGAAGATAGCCCACAAACCAAAAATATCCAACAGCATCCTGTGAGCACTGATTAAGGACAAAGTAGCATAAATGATGACTATGGCAACATATGAGCTAATATTTCTGACTTTACATATGCAAGGTGGACCAAAAATGTAGGTGTGTCTAATAGATTGGACAGTGTATAAACTTTATTTGCACTGCTGTATCTGATCCACTCATACCAGAACAACACACGAACATTCTGTCACCGTCAGTAATACCTGCTCGATGGCGGTCCTGGCTATTACAGAACAGGGTGAAAGAGGGCTAATAAAGAGTGTAGAACAACAGATGAACTATAACCTGTAATTGCAGAACTACAATTGTTTGGTAATAAGAGGTGATAAAAAGGACAATAAGTATAGAAAGAAAGAGGTGGGTTTATTGTCATGGCAGATCAGTGGATAATAATAGTAGGTAGAGGAGACAACAATGAAGAAACAGATTTCCAAATATGTTCTGTATAGCTTTTTACATAACTGGGCACATCATGCTTCACTCAGCATCTCACCAAGCCCACTCATTAGAGATATTTGTTAGAATATCTCAGACACCCTCTCTGTTTGTGCCTGTTTCTGTCTCTTTTAGGCAGCAGGCTGTTCTTTAGGTCAAGCTAAAGGCTAAGCTCATGCATCAGTCCATGCTTTAATGTGTCTCTGAGGAACATTTGACCACACAGAAATGTTTGGGTGTCAACCCCAAATTCATAACAACAACACAGCAAGGTCACAACATGGACCTATATCCACCCCTAACCTTTACATTAACCTCAGTATTATAAAGCAAATCTTTTGACTCTTATCTCAATGTTTTTTTTTCTATTATGCTTTTATAAAAGAAAGTTTTGGCCAGCACAGTGGCTCGGTGGGTAGCATCGCTGCCTCACAACATGAAGGTCCTGGGTTCAGATCCAAAGTTGGAGCGGCCTGGGTCCTTCCTGTGTGGAGTCTGCATGTCCTCCCCATGTCAGCGTGGGTTTACTCTGGGTACTCAGGTTTCCTCCCACAGTCCAAACACATGCATGTTAGGTTAACTGGTGTCTCTTAATTGGCCCTTGTGACTGTCTGTGTGTGCCCTACGATGGATTGGCATCTCGTTTAAGGTTGCTCCTGCCCTTGTGCCACAATCATGTGGTGCACAATACATATTTGTGCATTTTTTAATTTTTAGAAGTAATAACTACAGGGGTTGAAACTGAAACACCTGTCATTTTAGTGTGAGAGGTTTCATGGCTAAATTGGACCAGCCTGGTGGCCA
>JAVSBV010117100.1:0-20054 GCA_033117975.1 Parotocinclus spilosoma
CTGGTGCAATGTGCAATTAATGAAGATTGGCCACCAGGCTGGTCCAATTTAGCCATGAAACCTCCCACACTAAAATGTTCCAGTTTCATTGTCTAATCCCTGTATATAAAGGAAATCCCCTGTATATAAAAAGGAAAACCCCTGTGTATATAAAGGAAATATGTGCTTTTATGAAAATGTGTTCAGAGCTAAAGGGTACTAGCAGGTGTTCCTAAGGGATCTAGCACTGTAAAACACTAGCATTAAGTCAAACACTGAGTCATTCAACACTGAATCATTTTCAGTACAGTGAAGTATGTAACAATTTAACGAGAATGCAATGCCAGTCACTTGGTGTTTTGAAACTAAATTGATACAAGGGAAACTTTCTAAAATACTTTGCAGTGGATCACAATTCACAATGTTTCTTTCTAAAGGGGTTTTAAACAGGATTTATAAGCAGATGGAGATTTGTAATACTCAATACTAAACACTAATGATAATTAGAGGGAATAGAGACCTGGATACGGGTTAATTCACACTGTACTTAATAAAAGCATGTATGAAGCTGACTAAGATTATAGCTGATCAGACAGTCTATGGTGCCCTTAATTAATGGTGCTCTGCTTGATAGGCTTAAATGCTGCTGTTGTATGGTGTGGGAACGGTCGCTTGTTGGGTATTACTGTTGCCTCACAACGAGAGGTGGAATGGTCTGTATGAAGGTTGCTGACATGTTATTAAATTACCAGGACAACTGACAAACCAGCAAAAAGCAGTATATGGTTTGTTTCAGACAGCTTATGTGAATTTACGATTTAGCAGAGTTGGAACATACTACAAATCAAGCTGTGCTTCTTAGCGAATAAAGTCATAGACATTTAGTTTGCCATGTATTTAATGCCTTTGCTCTTTCTAGTATATCCATGTTTGTCAGATTAAAAGGAGACCATTTACCCTTAAAAATTCCCAAAGCCTGACATTATTTCGCCAATGTCCTAAAATGGTTTTGATTATGCTTTTTGTAGCAAATTACTGCCAGGTGACTGTTTTGGTAAAACCTGATAATTCCATGCTGATAGATTTTTTTAAGTATTGCCACCTCATGTGTTTGCTAATACTTTTAAACACAGAAATAAGAAATGTATTGTATGTAAATAACCTTCATTCTTTGGAAAATGAAGACCTGGCAACCATTCTGTAATACACTGTTGCTAATTGACTAAATTTAATGGAATATGTAATCATCTGCACTTGTGTTTTTCTGTGTGATCTTGTTTTAGATGCTGTCTTGTTAGATTTATAAGTAGGAGAAGCACAAATTGTTTGTACATGGGCTCAGACATGAGACGCACAGAATGCGGCCAAATTGCATATTAAATAGGCGCTAAAGGCTTAATCCATCTAGCCACGAGTGTCAATCTAGCATTTATGTAGTACATAATGCTATGCTGTCATAACCACAAGCCGTTATATGGAGTACTTTATACCCATTTGCTGATGGAAGTTGCTGCCAGACTGATGTATCATCAAACTAGCTGAAGCTAGATGACCAAACAAGCAGCAAGTCAATAATTTAACATTGATTTGATGTTATTAGCATCAGAAGTTCCACATCTGTTCTAGACAAAATGTTGTTAACACTAAGTGTCAACTGAGACCAGGGTTTAAAGATTTAGCCCACACACACACACACACACACACACACACACACACAAAGACAGACTCCAGTTTAGTGCTGCAGCTGATGAATATGTTCAGAGAAGCTCAAATAAGTATAATGTAAAGTGACAGGCCACTATCGTATTGCAAAAGAAAGTCTTAAGACATTATGATTGGTTTTTAACACAATAGCACTTTAGTCTTAGGGTGTTATCTTCAAAGTGTGTGCATGTGTGTGCGTGTTGTGCAAATTAAACTTCCTAATTTGATGAAATACAGTCGTCAAGTTCAAGATTACCAGTCTTTTGTAATGCTTATGGAAACAGCAGCCAGTTTATTACAAAATAATTTAAAAATGCTGTTAGTTATACATGAATTGAACACCAATTTATGGAGTAAAACATACCCTAACTGGCCAGTTTATTAGCTGTACTTGCTAGTATCGTGTTTTAGTGCTGACCACACCTGGATTATGATCAATATGATTTTTCTCTGCCCCCATAGGCAAGAGTTGTATTGTAAATATGCTTAACTATTACATCTCTATTTTTGTATTTAAAAATGTAAACACACTTAAGTATCTATTAAGATAAGCTGTGGTGTTTAATTGATGCTTAATGGGTTTTAAGGGGCCCAATTTGTGCCAAATATGCCCCACGTTATTACACCACCAGCAGCATTCTGAACTGTTGAAACAATGCAGAATGGATCCATACTTTTATGTTGTTTTTGCCAAGTTCTGATGCAACCAGCCAAATGTTATAGTAGAGATTAAAACTCCTGAGACCATGAACCATGCTTGGAATCTTCTGTTTTACAATTTTGGTGAGTTTGTGCCAATTGTATTCTCAGTTGCTTGTTCTTAGCTGATAGGAGTCGCACCTTCTGGGCTCTTCTGTTGCTTTAACCCATCTACATCAAGATTTGGCATGTTGTGAATTCAGAAATTCTCTTTTGCATGGTTTGGTTGTAACTACTGGTTTTTAGGGTTACTGATGCCTTTGTATGCTGATGCCTGTCTGGCTTTTGTATCTTCACTGACCTCTGGCATCAGTGAGTCTTTCCCCCCCAAGAGATTTGCTACTAACTGGCTAGTTTCATTTTCTGACCATTATTTTTAAACCCTAGAGATGGCTGTGTGTGAAAATTCAAGTATACTGCTCACAAAAAAGCCCAATGAGATATCCTCTTATGTTTGTGAGTACTGTTTTCTGAAAAACCCACTGCAGACTTTGAAGATGGGTTAGTTATTTTTTAGATTTGGAAATAATACCAATATCAGTATGCATTTGCACACTATTTAGGTTTTTCCTAACCCATTACTTGTGCATTTTCTTTGGTGTTCCAGTTTTTTAATATTTCGTTTCCTCTCCTTCTCTTGTTAATCATTGTATTGCTGGTCTTTATATTATTAATTTTTATAATACCTAAGCTGCTGGCACTTTATCATAAGTTTTAGTGCTCTTGCCTCCGAATTGATTCCCCGTGAGCACTCTGTGTGGAGTTTACCTGTTCTGCCCATTTTCTCTTGGTGACCTGGTTCCTCCTACATTCCAGAGACATGTTTTGTTTCCTTGTCTGTTTAAATCTTTTTATACATAATTTTGTCTTTCCCTGTTTTTTAACCTGTTATGATAACCCATAAACTACTCATAACGTGTTACATGGGGTCATATACTGTGAATGGATCAGTGCATCATGCCAGTTAAACTAAGGTCAAATCCTACTTTGAAACAGCTTTACAAAATAGTGCTCAGTCTAGGCAATTGTATTTCAAATAGCTCACTAAATTGCCCTTTCTCATTGAAGCAGTAATAGCACTGCAAATGATACACATTTCCACTGTGTGACAGGAACTGTCAAAAAATCTGCTACAACACAGACTGAAACATACTCTGTTACTTGCCTCTTAGTCTGTCTCTCAAGATGTCCCTCTGTGTCTTCTGTCCCAGTCTAGGTATGTCCAGGCATGTCATGTCCAAGGTGATGATGATGACAGTGACAACGAGTACTAGTATTCTTATTTGTTTTAATCGTATTTGATTTCCCATCCTCTCTAAAGAATAAGGTTGGAGTGGGTTTTCACCACTACTAACTCACTATTTATTTCGATCTTTCTGAAGAAAGGTTGCAGCAGGACAATGACCTAAAACACTCTTCAAAGCTTTGCAACAACTTCGCTGATAACAAAGAAAATCTGACCATCTGCTGACTATCGAAGATGTTCTTGCACATTCTCCTGGCCTCAACCTCATTTATGGGGGCACTTGAAGACAGAGAAAGCCAAGCATTCAGTGAGCGTGCAAGATGCTCTTTGGAATACTGTGAAATCATAGTGAGATATCATGGATCATCTGGTTTTGAACAAACCTGTGGTTATCATTACAGCAAAATGAAAACATGCCATTTCTACCGAATTGATTTTGCTGAATTTATATGCTCATTATGGTAATGGAAAACATTTGATTAAATTAAACAGACATGTACGCTCATTTTATCAGTGGTCTCAGAGTAAGTGTATGCCATTTTTCAATAAACTGAACAGGAAAGGCAATAATCATATTAATGATGATGATGCTACTACTAATAATCAAAACAACAACCATAATAATAATGATAATAATAATAATAATGGTTCTGTATTTTATGTGTATTGGCTGCTGATTACGAAATCACCCCGAAATGTCTTATCATAACCCATTTAATATATATCTGTTTGTCTTCACATTTTAGTGTATGTGCCCATTGTAGGAGCCATGCAGTTGTTAGTGTTAGTTAGACAGGCTATAAAACATGCTCACAATTACAGATACTGTTATGACACATATTGTGATACATAATTCAAGCAAAAGCTTGGTGAGTAAATTTAACAAAATATGCTGTTTTCAAGAAGATTTAATACAACAGAAATGCTGCATCAATCTTTCAACCACTGCAATACATTCTATTAAATCTGTAATGCGAATAAGCTTAATACTCAAATATGCACCATGACTGCATTGAAAGGCACTCAGAAGTCAATGTCATTTACAGTCCCAATCCAAAATACAATTACTCTGAATTGTTGCTGAAACACAGACAAAGCTTAAATTGATTAAAAAAAACAATCAACAAATTGATTTTGCTATTTTGGACTTATATTTCCAAGAAAAAATGATGCCAAGAATAAGGAAGGCATATTTTTAGGTCCACAAGTTGGGTAGTTCTTCTAGTGGGGCTAGAGAAAATGGCATGGAAGGCATTTAAATATGCTGTTGGTAATTTTCTTGACAACATTTTACAGTGCACTACACTACATTGCTAACTACGCTATTAAAGCATACAAACATGCAGTGCAATGTGTGACTGAAAATTAATTTTCTGCCTTCACTCTTGGAGATATCTGTTGATCTTGGTGCAGTGAGTGATGAATATGGTGACACATTTTACTATACTACATAGCTATTCAAAACAACGAGCAGTTTATTGTTAAACGATACAAAGACAGATAAAATAGCTACCATAATATTATACAGCATGCAGATACTTTCTTCATACTTCAACAGAATGTGTGTGAAATGCATGGATTTTTTTCATGGATCCATTAGTCCCATTTGGACATATATATATAGAGCATTAAATGAAGCAACTACAATTAATTAATGCACTCAATTTATATTACATCCTGTGCATTATAGATGTGCCAATATACATCGTGTATCTTTTCATAAGCTTTCTATGTCCAGGTACATGAACATTGACAATGATTTTATAATCCAACATGAACTAATTACGGCTCCGGCCGTCCTCCACATAAACATTTCTGTAGGTGTATTGGCTGTAATTGACCCTTGTTACCGTAGATGGTTGCCTGAGTGTGTGATAGACTTTGATGGACTGATATCCTGTCCAAGGTATAATCCTGCTCTGTACTTATTGTTTCCATGTTCAGGACCCACTGTGACCCTCTTTAGGATAAGCAGGTACAGAAGATGATTTAATATATTACAATGATTGTGATCTACATTACTCTTGTTATTCTTTAGATGGTGGTGTTATAGATTGTGAATGTTGTTCTTTTTTGCAACACCACACTTATTACAGGGAGCAGCTGTGGAGTAGAATGGAAAATAAGATAAAAATGATAAGGAGAGTTTATGATTTATTATAGGGATACAATGACCAGTTGATTACATTAACCATAAAATATGAGAAAGGCCTCCAGCCAAAGCAGCATAATCACAGGCTAATTGTATCTAGTTGGCCACTGGACACAACCGAGCCAAATAAAGTGTTTAAATGCATCAGTATTATACAACATCACACAAAATATTGGAGGATAATTTGACGAGTTTTGAACCACAAAAACGAAGTCTCCTTTACAGGAATGGATCTGTATTTGAGTTGCTGAACCAGTACTATAGCAGATTATTTTATTTCGGGGATTCAGAAGGTTGAACGACATGGTTCATGACTTCTGGGGACTTCAATATTTTATATTTTAATATATTATTTCATGTTACAGTTTCAGATCTACTTTGCTCATATAACTTTGATTTACAGAGTTCTCCCACACGAGGCTTTAATTCTGGAGCACATGTTATTTTGCTGGTGTCTGTGATTTGATCTTGTGTGTACTTTAACACACATTGCTTTGTATTATTGTTGGCACTTGTCTTATTGATCTGACCAGTTTTAATATATAAAAAGGATGTAGATACGCTTCTTGACAGTTTCTTGTAGTCTTCTGCAGTCACCACTTGCAGGTTAATATAATAAATAATATGTTTTATAAAACATATGGACATGAAATCTCCATGGTCAAACAGTGTCAGCAGAATGAGTGCCTCAAAATGTTGAACGCCGAGACACAGCGATTCTCAATATAAAATGTTTAAAGGTACTCTACAGTGAATTATAGCAGCAAATTCTAAAGGACTATGTTACAATAAGGCATCCCGGAGATCTCGCAAGACCATTCCTGGTCTCGCTAAATCCCCAGGGTCCCTATCGGATGTTAAGATCAGAGCCCGAGATGCAGAATCCACAGACAGACAACAAATGCGGAGAAAATCAAAAACACACATGTTAACAAAACACACATATCAGGCATTCAAAACTATACTTGGAAAGGAGTCCACACACACACACACACACACACACACGAGTCCAGTGGTAGGCCCTTGGGCCCGAAGTCCAGAGTCCCGTGGTGGAGCCACGGGGCTCACTCCTTAGCTGACCAGGGGTCCGCAAACAGCCTGCGTACCAAGGGGCCGCTGGAGTCCGTATCCTTGAGTTCCAGGGCGACAGGGTCCCAGGGGTAGCGAACAGGCTGGAGCGAAGCAGGTCCCACGGAGGCGGTGGGGGTCGCAGTACCGCCATAATGGCGCCAGAGGGTACGTAACGGCTTCCTACCGGGGGCCAGCAACAGCGCCTATTGGAGCCGGGGTGCCGCGAACACGTCCACGAAAACAGAAATGAAAAACAACTAAAAATAGCCTGAACGAAAAAAAAGTAAAAGGACAAAAAGGGTCTAAAATAAAGGCTGGCTTTTAGAGCCATGGATCTAAGGACGGCCGGATTGGCCGAAGATCCAAGGGGCTGCCCATTACGGTCGGATACCAGGGTCTGCGCCCATAGTGACCCTATAACGGCATCTAGCGGCTAGGGTCGGGGATGGGGGGTGGGTGGGGGTCCAGGGAACAGCCCCTTCCAGCCTCGTCTTCCGGGCGCCATTAGCTGCCAGGAAACACGAGTGGAGGCGTCCATAAAGGACTTTTAAAAACGAAACAAAAAACAAACAAAACAGACAAAGGAAACACTCAAAACGTAACGCAACCCAGATGGGGGATAACGTAATGAGCCGGCGAACGGCTCATATAACAAAACTAATTAACTGATAATGAAAAATAGGTGCGTAAATTAAAAGACAAACCAATAGAACACCGCGGCTCGCAACGCAATAAGGGCTCGCAACGCAAGCCCTGACAGACAATGTCAGGTGCATGAACTGAGCTTCTGACCCTGAGCACACACTTTGCTTTCAAAATATGGTTAAATAATGTTTTGGATAAGCCAAGTATTGTCCTTATTCCAATAGGAATGTTTTTCAGGCAGACAAGATCCTAGAGTCGAGGCTGTTCTGGGCAGGCGAAGGCCGACTAAAAGAATCTCAGTTCCTAAAGGTGCTAGTCAAGGTAACATTTCCATAATCTTACTGTATTCCATGTTTGCATGAGAATAACTGAATAACCTTCCTTACGTATAATATATACACTTATTGCAATTTGGACAAGATAACATTTACAGAATGACTTGATGTTCACATGAGATTTTATTTCCATCCATATTGCCCATGTCTGTGTTTTTCCTCTATTCTTACTTAAGAAAGTGATAAATTACCTGCTCAGCAGGAATAATGTAATTATAGTCTTGTCTAAATGATTTTGGAGGGAGATGCATTGTCTTACATGGCAACCTTATTTTATGTATTCATTTACTGCCACTAGCCCCCCTGTAAAGTTAATAAAATATATATTAATATTGAATATTTCCTAATTCACAAAAGTTTAACTTTGTGTCTCCCCGCTGTCCTCTACATTGAGACAGAATTGCACAAGAATAAAAGAAGGTTGCAGCAGGTGATCCACATTCTGATTTAAATGTCTGACTAAAATGACAGCAGTAAAAAAACTCTTAACACTTGTATAAATCACATGCAACAATTCATTTAATTTATTTAAATGAATAAATTATCCTGTCACTCTCAGTTCCTAAACAGTTATTCACAAATAAATGTAAATGAATTAATAATAGTATGCTTAAATAGCACACAGTCATATAAATATGAAACCACTAAATTAAAGAATGTCCTGTTCTACCTATTTTTTTTTACTTCATTTATTCAGTAGCTGAAAGCACACATATGAAGCTTTGGAAGAAATTAAGAGACCACTCAATGTTCTTAAAATCAACATATCTGGATTTATGACAGCAACTAAATTCCAGTATCTGATTAATTTAAACACAAATACACTTCCTTCTACTTAAGGAAGTACTGAAAAGATAATCACCTGAACCAAATATTATTTCTTAAGGAAACGATTAAAAACTATGAAAGCTGTGATTAAAATATGAATTTTTAATTTTCCTCAATTTAAATATTAGTACTGTAAAAAATGAATACAGACCGGTGTATTATTATTTTTTATCAATAATCAAAGTATGAATATGCTGCATCTTCTTATTTAATCCAGTGGTTATTTACATTGGATAAACCCATTTACATTTAAAGCATTTAGCAGACAACCTTATCCAGAGCGACATATGACTGATATAATCTTTTATATCAAAGCAATTGTAGGTTAAGGGCCTGTGGCAGCTTGGTAGAAGTGGGATTTTAACCCTGGACCTTCAAGTCCAGAATCCAGTGCCTTAACTGCTAGGCTACCACAGTCTCAAGACTCTTGTCAGTAATGTAAAAAATATTTTAATATAATAAAATAAAAATGTTTAATTTCACTCAAACACAGCTATTCATTTTACAGTGGTTCCTTAATGTTCTTCAGAGCTGGGTGCACCTCCTTGTTTTAACACTATTGTATAGTCCCATCTACAGTTTGTAGTCCACTTATTTCTCTACACAATTTATTAGTTCCCTCTGTTCTCTAATGACCCCCACAGGATCATAACAGATCACATCATGTTTGGGTCGGTGGATCCTTCTTAGCACTGCAGTGACACTGGATTCGATCTGATTGGATATGACACTGCAGTGTTGCTAGAGTTTTTCTATAAATGAATTTACTGTGCTCTCTATTTGACACATGTACTATATTTTTTCTCCTTGTAGATGTAAAAAAGAACTTATCTGTTGTTGCACAGTTTGTGTTAGTCATCCTCCAGTCCTTCATCAGTGCTCACATGATGCTTCTGGCTGGATATTTTTGGTAGGTGGACTATTTTCAGTCCAGCTGTCACAGTAAGGTGTTAAAAAACCCAGCAGCACTGCTTATTTAATTGTGTGCAACACACACTAACACATCACCATTACAGCAGTGTTACTGCAGTGCTGAGAATGATTCGCCAGCCAAATAGCACCTGATCTGTGGTTGTCCTGTTTGGGTCCTGACCATTAGTGAACAGAGAAATAAGACAAACAGATAGTGGAGCATAGAGCAGATGGTTCAAATCCCACCTCTGCCACAGTTGGTTCCCTGAGCAAGGCCCTTAACCCACAATTGCTTGGATTGTAAGACAGTATGAGTTGTAAGTCGCTCTGGATAAGGGCGTCTGCTAAATGCTGTAAATGCAAATGTAAATGTAAACCCTGGACCTTCTTGCTGTGAGGTGGCGGTGCTGCCCCAAATATCCCCAAAAACTATATGGTAAGTAGAACTGATAAAACGGACAATAGGTGTAAAAACAAATAGGTTTGCCTAATAAAGTGTTTGTTAAATGTAAGTAGAGCAAGAATATAAATGACTCAGTGGTGTGGTTGTGTTTCTTGAACTTAGCACATTTACATATTTTCATTATTAAAATTAGAGCAGGAAAATAAGTCCACATAACCTCCGCAGAGACGCAGTGGCCTCGGAATGAATTGAAAGGCTCCAGTGTAAGACCAAACTAAACTTTATATTCAGAATGAATTGACAATGGCATTGAAAGCAGGGACACTAATCTCCCCACTGGCAAGTAGGATGAAGAGAGGCATAAATGTGTGTGTCTGCAGGAAGCACTGCCCTACCTCTGACACCCTGCCTAAAGCAGATAACCACAGCCACCTAGATTGCAGGCAAAATAGGCACTGAGATTTAGCTCAGCATCATTAGCATGTGATGTCCTGTTCCCAGCTCCCAGTGCAGTATTCCCCAGGTAGCCTCATACTCCATTTCACTTCTAATTATCGAACTGCCACAAAGCATGTCAACCCATGCTCTTGTCCGAACAACACCTGCTGTGGCCATAACTCCCCAAACCAATTGGTCTTCTTTAAAAGCGTTCTCCTACTAGACCAGCCTGATACCTCTTTGTGTGTGAACTTGCAAATACAGAACATTCTTTCCTTTTCCATCTTAAATCTTGTGTACATTGTGTGCTCTAGATTCAGTTGGGTCCACACTTTGTTAGTTGATTTAATCATATACTGTACAGTAACAAGCTGCCCAGTGTTCTACGATAAATCTCTTGGTTCATCAGTATGTGTGGAAATCTCTTTCAGGACAAAGCTTTGGTCAGTTCATCACACTGCTTCTAGGTTGTTCTTTACTATGTCAGTTATGGGTTATTTCAGAGGAAGAACCTGCTGTAGCTGAATCTGTGTTGTAATTAAGATATTCCACTGGTTAGTTTACTTTAATTGAAATGACTTTCACAAAAGTTAATGACCTGCATCACTGCTTACGGAGTTCAGATGACTAGAGTGATTAGAGTGGAGTTACACATACCTAATGAATTTTGTACCACAGCTTTAAGTCATTTTTATCATATCAAATTAAGTGGCTATCTCAGATATATTGTTTCTAGGTATACAGAAGGCAACAATCTTTTAATATACCATGTACGAGTGAGTTATGTACTTATTTGTTCATTATGTATATACACATAATATGTAGTTAACTCAGTGAACATTCGATATGATCTTAAACTCACTGGTTTAATATACATTTATCTTATGATGGACTTACAGTCATAACACAGTCTGTAAATCAGGAATCAGCTATATAATACAACTAAATTAATGCATGTACTGCTCATACAGTTTGCATTTTCTGGTGCTCTGGAACAGATTAATTAACTGTACATTATTTCTAATTGGGAAATTTTGCTTGGTACTCATTGTTTTTGGTTCTTGACCAACCTTCTGGAACAAATTAGCGATGAGAACTGAGGAACTGCTGTATAGACAGAAGCATTCTGTTGTATCAGCCAAGCTGGTTGTTGACTATATTGTGGACATTAAATAAATTTCAGTAATATACAGAGAAATATGCTAAAATTATTACTGATTATCAATGGCAGACACACAAATTATGATTTTTATGTTAGCACAAATAATTATATAATATGTAAAGTCTTCTTCACTTATGATATTCTTACCTAAATAACTTAAATCTGAATATGTGTTAACTACATAAAATAATTAAATGCAAATCATCCTTTGTTTTATATACTGTAAATGTAAAATATACATCAGCAAATTGATTTTAATTCCCCATGGTAAACTAACCTCATTACAACTGTGTCTACAGATCAATGTATTTAAAAATCTATCCACAGAAATAAAAGTCAGAACTAAAATGTGAAATGACTCCCTGCAGGATATGTTGAGTTGGATGACCTTTTGTTAAGAGATCACTAGCAGAGTTCAATCGAGTCTGGGCTGATGAGAAGCCAAATGCTTGCAGCACATGCAGCTAAGTCTTTGAATGCCAAACTCAAATCTTATAGTGTTACAGACAGTCTCAAGCTACGCCAAAAACAATTTGAATCAATAGGGGGACATGATATCTTTAGGCAATATTATTACATTTACTTCAACACAGAATGCAATAAAGTGCAAAAATACTGACCTCACAAAACCGAAGGCCACCGTTAATAACAGAAAATCACCTAGCAATATAATTACAGTCCAAATGAAGGGCAAAGCAATCGTGCATGCAGTGGTGTTAAAACGGCTACACTGTGAGTGACTTGGCAGACAGACACTTTTATTCATCCTTTCAGACTCTAGATATGTCTGGGTTTTTCTTGCATGCTGACGGTCAGAATTAGAGCAAACTGTCATTCGACTCGATTATAATTTGCTATGTTAAATATTGTAATTAATATTATAAGAAGAAATTTGGATCATTCTAACCCCTTTCACTCTCTGCTGGACTGAAGCATCAAACATTTAAATGAAGTTATAAAGACAATACCTTTCTGGCTCCTTGTTATGCCAGTATTCTGGAGACAAATTCTGGGCATTTTAGATTTTGCCCTATTCTATTCTAGATTATATTGGTTGTGAGGAGATGCATGATCTGAGTTTAGTGGTGGAAGCCAATGTGTGTTTCGCTCATCTACCATAAAGATTCACAGTTTATTGACCCTATGATCAATGTTGCTTTCACAACCAAACATTTATCCAGAAGCAGAAGAGAAAGTCTTTAATTTGTTTGAGTTTGCCGTCTTGCGTCTTGCACATAGATGCGCCTTTGCCACTAACACCCTGTAGATGGTTCATGGTTTGTGTCTCCATGGATCATGGCTGATAGGTTCTCACACCCCGCAAGTCTTGTTGTTTAGGAAATTCTGAAGATGCAGTTGTCTGGTCATAACTATTTAACTCATGGTACTATATTTAAATATGTAATACCCCCTAATGTTTTTGAGCAGGATAAAATACATTATAGAGCTACTAAAACTAAATTACACTGATTTGTGACATTCCGTCCACCTTCTTTAACAGAAGCATTGCTGCAGGACAGGAAAGACAGCTAATTGCCTGGAGCCTGGGCTTATAGGAGCACCCCGAAGGCTGATGTTAAATGTCAAAATAATACCTCAGTTAAGCCCCTAAGGGGCCCCATATTATAACATGTCAGTTTGGATGATTTTATTGAAGGCTCCTTGTTAACAGCAAAAAGAAAAAGTCCAGTTTTTTATGCATAATGATAATTATACATAATGATAATTATACAAAATGATAGTTATACATAATGAAAATAAAAGATCAAAAGCTTAAATAAAAAAGACCTAACTACTGGTTATAAGCAATGTATTGTAACATTGGTTTGCAGAATCACCAGACCAGTGCAGTCTGTTTTTAAGTTGGCGAAATAACATATTTTGGTAAATATACTACTCACAAAAATGTAATAAAATATTTAAAAATGAAATATCTCTAATAATGTCCCCTATTTTTTGTGAGCAGTGTAGTTCATATGTTTAGCCAGTTAGGTTAATTTGTTATGGGTAATTTAACTTAAAGCCTTTTCGGACATGTCTAAAATTTAATGGGGTCCTGGGAAATGTCCTCTTTTACAGGAGCTATTCTGTGATATAAAGTCTTTTATGATTACCCATGTCAATGTTTTTTTTTATTTCTCCCCCTGAAAAAAATCAGGGCGAAATTACCTAGTATGTTTCAACAAACTCCACTGTCCTCTAAAAACTTTAGCCTGCATGGATTTGCAACACCTTGATTTTAAAGACAGTTGATACCTCGTAATTTGACCACTGATATTTACTATGTTTTTAGGATATATGAAAGTCAGAGATGGAAGTTTAATGAATTATCATCCATCCATTATCTTCCTCTTAATCCAAACAGGGCCGCAGGTCAGCAAGTGCCTCTGGGGACACAACTCTGGGGAACAACCCTAGACGGGGGGTGGCAATCCATTGTAGGACACACACACACACACACACACACACAGTCACATCACTGTGCTGCCAGATTAATAAATAGTAATTACAATATATGATTGGACTTGAGAGTGCTAGAATCTTGCTTGTCCAATCTTAATAGGGCTTAAGACTAATTTCTTTACCACCAAATTATGAATAATGTCAGCAAATACTAATTCACAGGGCACTGCCACTAATAGGAGAATTGAATTATAAGAAAGTCAGTTGGTGAAGCATCAAGACAGTCACAGCCTAATCCCACCAGTTCTTGTAGAAAAGACCAAAGTTAATGTTTTGGAATGGCCAAGTCAAATACCTGACCATGATCCAACAGAATTGTTGTGAAAGCATTTCAACTGAGGTGTCCCAGCGCTGAGTCTGTTCTGTCTAAAGGAATTGGCTAATTTCCTCCAGTATTCAAGACTTGTATAAAAGTCTGATGAAATTTTATGTCATATTTATGCAGAAATATAAAAAAATGCTTTGGTTCACAAACTTTTAATCACCATACTGCCACCAGTATGGCAGTTGGTCAGCCAAAGTATATATATGAGGGACACTAACATATCAGTGAAATGTGCATATGTTGGGACTGTGGTAGCCTAGTGGTTAAGGTACTGGACTATGGAACAGAAGGTCCAGGATTTAAATCCCACCTCTGCCACAGTTGGGTCCTTGAGCAAGACCCTTAACCCACAGTTGCTTGGATTGTAAGACTGTATTAATTAAGATGCTCGGGATAATGTCTGATAAATGATATGAATGTAAATGTAAACATTCACACATCTGCCTTAGACCTAACTGAATGCCGGGCTTTGAAGCATTCTGATGTGTCTATCTGTGTTTTTATTTTATTGGTCAATGAGTGTATTTAAATGTAATGAGAGAAAATTACAGCATCTACTTTAGGGTGGCATGGTGGCACAGTGGTTAGCACCAGTGTCTCTCAGCTTGAGAAATCCAACCACAGTGTGTGTGTGTGTGTGTGTGTGTGTGTGTGTGTGTGTGTGTGTGTGTCTATATTGCTAGTACTCTCTCTGGGGTATGTTCTCACCTTGGCGAATAGGGAATGGCCCCTGCAACTCTGAATTTGATTAAAACTTATCAAAAATTTATGCTAATCAACAAATTAAAATTAGTCAAACAGACCCTATGTATTTTTTTAAGGGGAAAAAAGTTTGTAAAAATTTGTCCTTGATGGGCCAGTGTGGATGCAGTGAGGTTTTCATTATACCCGAATTAAAATTTTAGTAAAAGTTAAAGAATAAGTTAATTAAAGAATAAGATCAGCTGTCAGATAACTAAAAATCATTCTAGCTCCTGCTTGCTGGTCCATAACTCTGCTCTTGAAATGCTGATTTACATCCAAATTCTCTCAATGAACTATCATATGCAGTTGCTTTCCCCACCTTAATGAGAACTGTTGTCATGGTCCAATGGGACATTGTAACACATAGTTGTGTCCCATAGCTTCCCGCTGTTTTAAAGACTGTTTTTTACTTTTAAAGATTAGTAGCTTAATTTGTCTAGGTGTCAATGTTTGTTGTGGCTCAGTGGCTCACAGCAGATAAAAACCCACTAGACTCACTGGATACTATCTTGGCAGGGAGTAGGACAGGTGGAAGGGACATCTGTGACTTAGCCTCATAGCTCTGCAATTGTTTCTTCATTGTCAGAATTCCCTCAAGATCTAATGATGCAGGCTGTGCAAAACAATGCCATTTAAAGTGAACGTCAGTGAGTTTGAATCTTCTTTGTTTTGATTAAAAAGTAGACTAATTCACACCCTTTAACTCAAGTAACTTCATACAAAAATGTTTTACAAGAGCTGCAGGTGGTTACCACCGTCACCTTACAGCTCCAGTGTTCCTGTGTTGATCCCCTGCCTGTGTGGGGCTTGCATCTCCTTCCCATGTCCACATGGGTTTAATTTGGGTACCTCAGTTTTCTCCCATATGCGTGTATGGGTGAGTGTGTGCGTGCTTCAATGTTTGGTGCCCTGTTTAGGTATGTTCCTGTCTTGTGCCCTGTGCCACCAGCTGGGCACTGGGTTTGCCACATACCACGATTAATGAATGATATGTTTATTGAAAGCCAGTGGTCACTAGTAAATCTAAATTTTTAATTGTTCTGTTTTGATACATTTCTGACCAATTGTCCTATAAGCTAAAGTGTAATAGTTTGGGCTGAACATTTTCCAAAAGTCAGAGAGTGTTAGTGATAATGTTTTTGTTTTGCATTTTTCTGTTTTCTGTCATTACAAATCATATAACTAGCATTACAATGTGCGTATAACATTTGTTTTTTAAACAAAATATAAACAGGTTCTCTTGTTTATCACAGGGGTTATGTTCCAGGACCACCCGCGATAAACGAAAATCCGCGAAGTAGGGACGCTATATTTATATAAGTATTTAAACATTTTTTTAGCCGTAGAACTTGCAGAACGATTGGGTGGCATCGTAGGGCTTGAATAAATTCAGTTTATAATTAAACTTTCACAAACAGTGAACACAACACCACAGATAAAAACTTGTCATGTCGGCAAGTAGCGACTCAGGCGGCCGATGCTCTATTGTTACTTCTTGTTTTTGGTGAGTATTCATCCGCTGAGTAAATACACTATTGTAGTGTTTTTAACTGTTGAATAATCAAGCAACAAGCTAAAGTAATAAAACGTTTTCTTTACTTAATACACCGTACATCACTCTCGTATCACACATGCTCTGTCCGTACCGAGCTTACAGAACGCCATTAATATTTTTAAAAAACCGGCGATGCACCGAGGCAGTGAAAGGTGAACCGTGAGGTGGCGAGGGAACACTGTACATCGATCGAATTTAAAGTCAGGTATGAATAAATGCACAATCTACACAAAGGCTGCAGTTATGTGGCAAAGCTGTGAGAAGGGGAATTAAGTTTAAGGTTAGGGTTGGGCAATATTGCGATATTGTAAAAATCTCATTAATATCACAAAACTTTATATACGTTATATGTGCATCAGATTTTTGAAAAACTCAAATTCAAATATTATCTCATACTTAGTAAAGTGATTTGTATTTAACTTGTTCTGCACTTCATCCAGTTAAACTTGGACTAATTACACTCGTTATAATGAAACATGCAGTCAGTGAGTGTTCTTTAAGCCTTAATGATAACCTCAATATTTTCAGATAAGTCCTTATTACAATAACAACATGTAAAATATCGTCACACTAACCACCCTATTATATAATTTTCTCTGTGTGTTTACCCCCCCAAATCCCCACTTCGATCCTGACCTCGGACTCCACCAATGTGGAGTTTGCCTGTCCACTCCCTGTCCATGAGGATTTATTCCAGGTCCTCAGGATTCCTCACAAAGTCCACAGACCTGCTTTTGATTATTTGATTAGGCCAAATTGGCTCGATGTGAGAGTGTAAGACTAGTTTCGACGTAACCTTGTGCCTGATGTGAATGGCCATGCCAGAAGTGATGTTAAATAATAATCAAACAAATAAATTAATTAGGCATTTTCTTGGTATCTCCTGCTCCATGTATTACCCCCACCATTCTGATCAAGGAGGTCCAGAGGCTGATAAGCGTCTCCACACAACCCGTAGCCAACCCGACTGCTTTTTTCACTAGCAGGTGGACTTTGACCATGAACTTAAATCCACATGGAGAAACTGACCAAGCTCATTGCATTATGAGCACCATGATTAGTAGCAGGACCTCAATCAATTTCTGACCTTCCCACCCTCAGACAGTCAAACTTGTCTTTTCAGTGCTGACTCAGGCCAGAAGAACCACTGAGACTCTAACACTGCATGCTCAGTGTTGTTGTTTTGGTTATCTATTAATCAGAATTTGCTTTCAGATGATGGCAGGGGCACTCGGGTGGTCACACTAGTCAACACAATGCAGGCGCCCTCTGGACCTTTCACATGCTATAACATTAAAAACACCTGTCTAATACTGTGTAGGTCAGCATGGACTACACGGCTCGTCAGACAGGGTCCTGCAATATCTGGCAACAAGACATTCCCTTTAAATGCTTAAGATTATTAAAGTCCTGTAAGATGTGAGGTGGGTAATTCATTGATTAAACTTGTTTGTCCAGCACTTTCCACAATTGCTTGATTAGATTGAGATCTGGGGAATCTGGAGGCCGATTCAACACCCCGAGCTGTTTGTCATGTTACTTTGCATATAACATAACATTACATTACATTAATAAGCCTTTGTTTGATCTTTAGCGAAATGTTTAGCTGTCATTAAAAGAGAAAAAAGTTGGGAAAACCTATAAATGAAAAATAAATATTCCACTAATAAAGTGGTGTGTTTGTAATGACTACCACTATTTATGCCTAATAAAGATTTCCAGTGAATCACTTTATTCTTTTGGTCTGTGTCAATGCTGACTAGGGACACAGATTAGATAGTTGTAGGGGTCTCCAAGAAAAAAAGCTTAAGAATCAGTAATTATGAATCAGAAACAGAGTCTTCCTGATAATCATCAAGTTTAGATGTCAATAATCTCACTAACCTTGATCATACCATAGCATTAAGCCATTCCACTGGGCTGCTCACTCTTTGAAATGTAGTATCTACCCAAATGAATCTATTAGAAGCCTCTAGTAGACATGGACCTGTCACCACTCCTGACGACTCATTCCTCTTCGAACTGAAAAGCACCAGCTCGTGCCGATGCAAACCAAAAATAAGCATTCGGCTTTGAAATCGGAGCTCTTGCTGGAGTCAGAGGTCAACCTGTCCTCCACAAGGCCTCCTTTTTAATGTCCCGATTTCCAAACATCCTCAGGCAATCTGATCTTTATAATTACCTTAACGCTTCAGCGGGGTGCATTCACACAAGCCTGGTCTGTTTGTTTAAATCGGGCATTTAACCCAGACTACTAAAAACAGACAGTGTCTTAAGGGAGCAGAAGAAAGCAGGGCAAGTTTTCAAGCCTGATTTACTGAAATCCATTCATAACACTAAAGGGTACAAAGAAAGACCTAGATGGGGGGGGGGGGATAAATGAGAGCCACAGCTGAGACAAAAAGTGACACCATCTGTGAATTTTCTGCTAGTTGGGCATTCAACAAGTCAGTTCTACCTAGAGGGATGACGATTTGGCACATGGGGACCACACTAACATATGTGCAAGCTGGACATGGTATGTTTAGAGCTCATCTGCTAAGTAGGGAGAGGCTGAAAGACACTCGAGGACTGGAGTGTGCTTGGCTTCACCTCTTCAGCTCCGATCAATAGGGTCCTGTTAAGCACACATTATTCAGCCATTTACTAAAGGTTCATTAGTATGCAAGTGAGTACTGGGTTAAAAGACTTTGCACTTTCAGCTCTGGGACTGATCCACCTTTTTCACTGAGCAGTCAGGATGAGTAAAAGATGCATCCTAAAGTACATGCCGTTCCTCTCAGGAACTCAACTTATAATTAACTGTCTACATGCTGGGCAGGAAGGGAGTTTTCCATATTCCAGATCACCCGGAAAGATACAGAGTTAGACAGCAAGAGAGAAAGAGATGGAAAGAGTGAAAGAGAGAGAAAGACATAGGGAAACAGAGGCAGAGAGAGAGAAAGTACAGGAGAGAGAGCGAGAGAGAGAGATAGAGAGATAGAGAGAGAGAAAGTACGAGGGAGAGAGAGAGAGAGAGAGAGAGGCAGAGAGAGAGAGAGAGAGATAGAGAGAGAGAGAGAGAGAGAGAGAGAAAGTACAAGAGAGAGAGAGAGATAGAGAGAGAGATAGAGAGAGAGATAGAGAGAGAGCGAGAGAGAGAGATAGAGAGAGAGAAAGTACGAGAGAGAGAGAGAGATATAGAGAGAGAAAGTACAAGAGAGAGAGCGAGAGAGAGAGATAGAGAGTGAGATAGAGAGAGAGAAAGTACAAGAGAGAGAGAGAGAGAGAGAGGCAGAGAGAGAGAAAGAAGAAGAGAGACAGAGAGAGAGAGAGAGAGAGAGAGAGAGAGAGAGAGAGAGAGAGAGAGAAAGAAGAAGAGAGACACAGAGAGAGAGAGAGAGAGACTTTTTT
>JAVSBV010117118.1:0-20042 GCA_033117975.1 Parotocinclus spilosoma
GTTTTCTCTCTACTCACCATCCAGTCAGCTGGGGTCGGCCTGTCAGGGTCAGTTACCATGACAACCCGTTCTCTTCAGGCCGTGTGTCACATCAACTCAGTTCCTATCCCACTCTCTCCCAGAAGAGGATATCAAGTGCCAAAGACAGATGAAAAAAAATCAAAGTTATAAAAATAGTGTACTATTCTTCTTGTCCTCTTGCTTCTCGGTGCTGTTTTTCTTGCTCAACTTTTTCTTTGCCTTTTGTCTGCAGCTGCCTGGCTTAGAACATCCACAAGAGAAACAGTTTTAGACAGCCTGAGCTATGAGAGGAGGACTGCTGAGTGTGTTTGTGTGTGTGTGTGTGTGTGTGTGTGTGTGTGTGTGTGTGTGTGTGTGTGTGTGTAATATAGTGTGGGAGTGTTTATGAAATGTGAGCCTGCCTGGCAGGCCCAATCAGAGATTAGCTGGGTGGGTCCTCTCTTGAACACCCACCTCCAGCTTAGAGAGTGAGAAAGGAAGAGAGGAAGGGAGGGGGGATGACTTAGCTATGACTTAGCTGCTTTTGGCAAGCAAACTAACCCCAAAGTGAAACAGTATGTATTCACTAGTCTTAAACATGAACTTGCTTCAGTCTACTTACACTCCCAGGTTTTACAACCTATTATCTATTACACACTTTTATAGCATGTGTGATAACCATGGACAGTCATTTTCACATTTGTTCTGGCTTGGCAGATTTAATATCCTAGGCATTGTGTACAATACAAGGGAAACACCAGGGAGGGTTAAATAAACCATTTATTTAATGGCAGGTTTTATTTAGACTGACTACACATTAGGCAATTATATAATGTATTTATTAAATTGCTAACTACAAAAGATAACATTTCTGAAATATCTCACATATTACAAGAAAAGTCTGTGTACCAGTTTGAACCATTTTTAGTTATTTTGCCTGTGGTAAACAAACGTACACAACTACCATGGTGGGCTTAGTCAGAAAAAAGCCTATGATCATTTTAGCTGGCAAGATATTTTGGGTGCTAAAAAACTATTTTGGGAGCTAAAATTATTGTGGACAAGAAACACCAATTAAATATATATATATCATGTTCTACTAATATTACATAACACAGTAATGGGAATTATGTTGTTGAGAAATGATTATAAGTGAAGTATAATGGAACTGATAAGAGTGATAAGAGTGCACTGATAAAAACCTACACAACTGATGAATTGACGTCATGCTTTCCCACTTTTATGCCAGAAAATGCCAGTTCACAATCAGTGTTGGTGCTGAACACTCATTCTGGCCTAATCTTTCGTGAAGATAGTTAACATTAATGTCATAGTTCGAATTTCATCAGAGAAGAGAACAGACACAGAAAGAGCTGCCTATAGGCGACATCAGAAATAAAAAGAAACCCACTAACTATTCAAAAGCCACCTTTTCACATAGGCTTAAAATGAAGATGGCTTCTATTTGCAGATCTGTAGACAAATGAACAGAAGCCACCAAAAAAGCAGATCGCTATGAGCAATGCCTTTGAAGCTCATCACAACCCTTACACGCCGCAATGGAGAGGAATGTTATGAAGAGCAGATTTACATGTGTGTGTGTGTGCTCCTGATTTTGTCATGGTTGTCACTTCAGAGCCAAAGAGAATAATCCCATTGGACAATAATACTTTGTCTTCGCTCTTACTCTCTCTATCTCCTTACCCGAAGCTAACCCTCTGGGTTATGTTACTTCAAAACATCAGTATACAAAGAAGAATAAACCTCTACTGACACAGCCTATATATTTAGCCCCAATTACAGGCTTGACTCAGACTTATCACCTACTCTCCAGTTCACTTAAGCAGTGTGTTCAGAATTGGTTATTCATTTACTCGTTCTCTCTTCCCGCATAGCATCTGCTATGTAATCAGTTGCCTGGATAATGACTCAAGACAACACTGGGCTAATAAAATCTACCATATGACATATCGCATATGTTTTACACAAATTGCTATTTATTCAGGGCTACTAAGCACTTAATTTCAGACTCTATCCTTCAGTGAGGAAAGATCTGTAAACCTGAAAATTAGATGTTACAAACACATATTTGAAAAATATTTAACACAAAATAAAATATTTTCAGATCATTCAGAATTTACAGGAATCAGATTGTGGTATACAATACCACATGCTCAATAGGTTTGAGTAAGGCTGCCAGTTTTTGCCAGACGTCTTGAGATTTTTTAGGCATCTATAAGATACACAGCTAAATCGTTGCTCTGAACTTTAGGTTAGTGGGCTGGCTTCAATAATGTATTTACATCAAAGCTAACAATAATTCACTAGTCCTTCAGCAGAGAGGGTAAAGAACAGAAAGAGCATAAATCCCAAAGTACTTTACATGTTAATGTAGTGGTGTAATAGAGTTCCAATTTATCAATATATTCCTTGCTCCTTAAAACAATGTTAAATAATGGCAGCCCCAATCCGGTTTCTGTATATTCAAAACTCCTCCTAATTAAAATAATCTTAAAATTAACATCTGTAACAAAAACAGGCAGACAGAGATATAAATAAACTAGAGCCAGCCTTACCCTGTAAGCTAGGGCCAGATAGCAAGAGCTGTCACCAGGTCAACATTCAACATACAAGGTAAGGCCAAGGCAGTGAAAAAACTTCTCTCCAACTTAAAATGCAACTCAGATATGCAATAATTTTTTTTTTAGTAATCATTATGGTCTGCCCTTAATAAGCCTAATCAAGCCACATAAGGTAGTGTAATATAAGGTACAATAGCTAGGTCACACAAAGCATTTGGATTAAATTAATAAAAATGCGACCTTATAATTTCATCTTGTTAAAACTGTCAGTGATTATGTTCAAGATGTCTGAAATTAAAATTAGTACTAACAGTGATAGTTAAGCAAACAGCCATTCATTCATTCATTTTCAGCAGGAAAAGCAAGGACCAACCACAGACGGGGTGCCAACCCTTCTCAGGACACAAACACACAGTCACACACAATCACACTGGAACACTTTCACAGAGACATAATGTACGACTTTGGAATGAGGGAGAAAATTTTGTAGCACGAGATGTTATGATGTGTGTCATATCTGGAATGTACCAAATGCCAGTCCTTCATTAGTGTATTTTTTGTTATTTTGTTAATTTTATCAGGGACATGGCTATTTAGAAGTTCCTGGAAATGGCTGATCTGTAGATCAACCTGTACTTCACCCTGTACCTCAGCTACAAAATATCTTTGAATATATTGTTGTTTGAATATATTGCTATTGGTGACAATTTTCCAGTCCATCAGTGCCATGCTGTGTTTCCTGCTTTTGTGATGACAGGTGCAAAAAACAGATTTAAAATAAGTGGTCGATGTATTTAATTCCTTTTTGTGTGCAGATGGCCAAATGTGAAAATAAGTTGTAGGATGAATCAATATCAGTCAAAATCAAATGTATTTATATCATGCAATAGAGCACATATAGATGCTATACAGAGCATTGTCTCAAAGCAGCTTTACAAATATTCCCAACTGAATTGTGTATCATTGCACAATGTAGTTTGTTAATATTTTTATTTGAAATAAAACCAAATAGAACATCTATAAAAATTGAAAATTCATTGTATAAATAATAAAATATAAGAACTGTTTCTTTCTATGGGAGCCCCCATCAATGTACTAACTATCTGATAAGCAGGTTCAATTTTTTCAGTGCTATTCCAATGTTGATATGGTAGCCATTATGTGGAAAATCATCACATGGAAAGGATTCCCGTTTTTCAGTGCCTCAGCTGTCAGCCGGATAATCAGGTCCCAGGGCAATCAGAGAGGAAACAAAGCTCATTGGTGGTGCATAGAAATTAGAGAGTGGTATAGCTTCGCCTGTTTTATGATAAAGAGAAAATCTGGGAGGAGGGAGGTGCTGTGTCAGACAGGGGATATTTCGGATGACAGCTGTGCAACTTTACAACCTGCTTTTATTCTCTTGTCCTGGCTACTCTCATTTTCTCTCTCCCTCAATCTCTCTCTCTCTCTCCCCCGCCTATCTCCCACACTTAGAGAAATACACACAGTATACCGTAAACAAATGCTCATATAATAGAATCTCAAACACACAAAGCTTTAGGAACAAACAATTCTATACACTACTAACACGACCGGCTTGTACTTAAATAAGACGTACAAGCTCGTAAAGATCACTTTAAATAACTATTTATGTTATTACAAAACAGAACATGGGTCACCGTATGAACCGTTTAAATCATTTATTCTTTTAATAAAATCAAATTAAAATATTAAAAATATGTTTCCAATAGGATAATAGTGTTTTATGTAGTCATATAGACTGTAGGAAATAGTGAATAGGGGACCATTTTGGATACAGTTCATAACTATTTGCACTTCACAGGGTCGAACAGTGAAAATGGCATTAGTAGCATTAAATATATTGGTCTAAAAATATGATCATGATTAATGGTTAACACATCTGTATTCGATTACTTAAATTAACCAATTATCTGTTAAGAATACACAACTCAAAATAACGGGCAGCGTGGTGGTGCAGTGATTAGCAGTGCCACCATACAGCATGTATGGAGTTTGCATGTTCTCCCTGTGTCTGCATGGGTTTTCTCCGGGGACTCTGGTTTTGTCTCACATTTCAAGTGCCCTTGGTGTGTGTGAGTATGGGTATGTGCCCTATGATGGATTGGGCCCTGTATGGGGTTACACCCTGTGTTGCCGGTTGGGCACCAACTGTCCTGCGACTATGACAAGGATAAGTGAATAAGAAAATACCTTGGTTTTTGGTCTGTTGTTTTTTTTATTTTGTTTTTGTTTGTTTTGCAAAAAAAATAAACACACAGTAACATGTTTCTGCCAATTTAAATGTATACACTTAGTAGTAGTGTTTTCTGATGTTCAACATTCTAGATTTATTATATTATTTTTATATAATAAATTTTTATTATTTATATTATATTTTTTATTATTTTTATATTTATTATATTTATTATTTGTTGTTCCCTTTCTACATGAAATTTAATTAACAATATATTTCCTTTGATCAGTGTGACAAACAACATTTATATAACAACGTAAGGTTACGCCACCTAAAGTAATTTGAATTGACTCATTTTGTGTTTTCTTGCTGATTAATGCATTCCTGGAAAATATGTAATTTTGAAGGAATTCATGTTGCTAATGTTGCTGTAAAATCTCAACTTACCTTTCTGCATTATTGCTGCCATCACAAAACTGAAAAAGACCTTTGCCAAGGGCACTGACCCAAACCCAAACCATGCAGGTAGTAGTCTGGATGGCCCTTTTTGTCTTTGGTTTGGAGCACAACATTTTAAAAAATGTTTATTATGTTAGCAACTGTAATGCAAAATGTAATGTAACTGTGAGTGCATTATATGCATATATATATATATATATATATATATACATTATATTAAAGTTTTACATTGCATTGCACTGCCTCATTCGAGAAAAAAGAAATCACATCACTCATTATATTACTCACAAGTTAGTTTCCTCTAACTGGCTGTATTAAACTGAATGCATTCTACAGCACAGTACCAGTTGAACTGTGAGTATGCTGCCATTGAGTTGAAGACCTGTGCCTTGGGGAATACACAAGTGCTATGACATATTTGTTTCAATGTAATTCTCTGTATTGCTACAATGTTAAAGGAATGATAAAACATTCCTTAGTAATAAAATATGCAGAATTTAACAGCTTTAGGCAGAAAAGGGTCAGACTTCTTGTTAGTGCTAATCTTTCATATACTGTGGAATAACTAGACTGGATTAGGTTAGATTGATGTATGTATGTTTAGAATGCGTCTTTTAGGATGTGTGAATTGACAATTTGTAAAATCCCTTTCTGAATCACATAACTATTACCAGTTACTAGCAAGCAAAGCATTACTTTCACCACTATACAACTGGACCTAGACAGCATTTACAGCTCAATGAGTGGGTCATGGACAAAAAAAAAGGTTATTTTTGATGCAAACAGGATTAATCCTATATCTCCTATGTTTGCGTTTTTGGTTTATTTGAGGCTCTGGTATGGTAGATCATGCATACAGTAATCAGTAAACCTGGTGTTACAGGCAATATCCTAATCTACAAGTCTTGTTTATAATTCTGATTTGCTGCAAGCACATTCCAACCAGTGGGTTTCCTGGTGTTTGAAAATAAATGTTGGGGGAGTTGAGAGGCAGCAGACCATGACACTGCCCGTGGATCAGGCTATGACTCCAGCTGTAGCTTTTTCTGCTCTACTGCTTTCTATTGAGAAGAGGTAATGAGAATTACATAGAGTCATGGTTTTACTTAATAAAACTGAGGTGTGGGTGAGTGCATGTGCGTTTGTGCTTTGCAAGTGCGAATGAAGAAAGGAGACGAGTGTAACAGCTAAGAATTGCAGTAGTGTGAATTATGTGCTAATGCCTCAGTGGTATTCAAAGCAAGATTGCATCTCATTGCTTGTCCCATGCCCCACCTTATATGCGTTAGCCCAGGCAGCAGTTATGGTGATGAAGCATATGCTGGTTGAGCACATGCTCCCCAGATTAAATTCCACTCTGAATTATCCACCTGTGTCAAGTTTACATGTTCTCCCCATGCGTACGTGGATTAATCAGTGTTTCTAAAGTGACCTTAGTATGTTTATGAGTATGTGAGAGTTTGTACCCTACGATGGATTCTCACCTTTCTATGGTTGCTCCTGCCTTGTACCCCATGCTGCGGGTTGGGCACCAGATTCCCTGCAAGCCTGACTAGGATAGGTGGATAAGACAATGAATGCATGTAGTTGGCTGTTTATTATTAGGTCCTATAACTTTTTCCAGAGGGATACCAGCAGACTGCTGCAGTAGATCATTATTTTAACATTAGTAGTCTCAGACAATTAAGATCTGTTCTATCAAATTGCCTTTTAGTACCACCATGAACCTAGCATCCCAAACACGAGAACTATTTAGAGTGAAAATAAGGGAGGTCATTATACCAGCTAAAATTTCCATTTTCAGACTGCATCTAAGGGGTTAAGGAATCATAAACTAAAAATGGTCAAAAAGCAGTATATTCCAGCACAAATGTGACTGCTTATGGATTACAAACATCCTGAGCATCCATCCATATGTGTGTACAGACATTTATTACACTACAGTTCTATCTTACTCATATGGAAAATAAATCTTGATAAAGTGTACAGGAAATTTAGAATGAAAGTAGATTTGTCATGTAGTACATTGTCCTGGCTAAAAAGATTTAGTGGGGTCAAGTGACTTAATGAGGAATGATCTCTTGATTTTCTGCTGAGCATTACAGAAATTAAGGGTGATGGTTGCTTTTCATGAATACATAGCTGTCAGCTCTCATCATGGGAATAATATGTCTAATTTATGTTTCCACAGAGCAGGAGGACGCTTTCCATCCCATGAGGAAAGCAGCATGACCAGAATAGGAAGCAATGCCACGTTGGTTTCCTTTGAGGTATGATGAAAAATGTGAGATAATTAAGAAATCATCTGGCAGCCAATCTTAAATTGACCTCAATCACATTATTTGGCAAGTATTATTGCTTTTGTATGTTTCTACAAAGAATGATCATAATAGGCCATGGTGTTTTCTGTTGGACCTTATTAATGCAAAATGTCGGCAGTTAAATAGCGAGACAGTTAAAATGCCATCTGTAAAAAAACATTGGCGCTGGCAAGAAACCAAACAAAAGCTCCCTGATGTTGGACAGAAGCACCTGTTCTCTGGAAAATACGGTTTGAACAGTTGAACCGAAAAGAGCAAGGTGAACACCAGCAATTAGATGCATGAGTACAATCAAAGAACTCGTGAATAATAGTGCCAGAAGATTTAAACCTAATTCATATGGTCATTCATAAGTCTGAATCCACTTATCATGAGTTAATGAGAATAATGATATGATATACTTTCATTATATATGTTATACTTAATTATGAGTAAATCAGCAGTAAAAAATAAAATGTATTCTAGTATAAAACCTAAATGATATGCTACAATTAAAATTAAAATAAACATACGGTTTATGCTACTGATGCGGCTGTGGCCTAAATTGAAACACCTACCGTATTCCAAGTTAAAGTAATATAGCTATACAGCGACATCCAGTGGTTCATGTTGGGTACACGTTATCCTTTCAACAGATCACTTTTTCTGAACATAAAACATGAATACATAAACATAACCAAAACATAAACAAGCATTTATTATATAATTCGCTTCACCACAATCATTACTCCCACAAACATGTCAGAATAAATCCATACATCGTCAGTATTATTGTATATATATATAAATATAAAGATATGCACTTATATGATAGGAACACTGAGTCTATTTTTGATGGCAATCAGATTGTTATGATTATAAGAATGTGGTGAATTGCCATTTTTCTCATTCTCCTTTTATTCCCAAGCTGTTCCATACTGATCATACTAAAAGTGAACTACGAGTTTTGAATTGTATGAAACAGTATAAAATCTGTTACAAGCTGGACCATCCCTTGCCCAAAGCCTGCATCACTGCTAATGTGAAGGCTGGATGTGATGTGATGGATCGGCATCCTATCCATTGTGAACTTCTGTCACAGTACAACAAAGCAATTGAGGAGAACGAACTATGCTAACCAGGAGACAAACCATACTAATAAATGCTAATACAAACAATGCTAACATGCACAAAGAGAGCCAACAGCTAACAAAGACAGAATAAACTATAAACAGATATGCTAACAAAACTGATGGCTAAATTACTAACATAAACATAGAACATTCCAAGCAACAAACCAGAAAACAAACCAGAACTCAGTATGGAGAGAACTGAAAACCGAGAAGCAGGAGCCTAGAAACAAGAGGTGTGTGAAACTGACAAACAATTAACTAAACAGAAAGAGTAATATTTATATTTTTGCACAGCATCATGTGGAAGAAGAAAAGGGTCAAAGCAGAGCCATAAAGGATGATGTTGCTGAAGCGCACATCATCTAACACTGTGTAAAATAATAAAGTCATCCAATCACTTATCTGCTTGCATTTACATAAAATACATTTGACTACTTCTCATACACAGAGCAAAAAAGTTCATAAGATACACAACATTTACTGTTTTGGGTGTGTCCTAAACTGTACACAACTGTACTAAATAGGATGTGAACCATTTGTGTTCTGAAAAAATACAGTTTGGTACATAAAGCTGTTTTTATCGTAGTAGTCTCTATAGCTTACTGTTAGTGACCTAACTTGCATCTGTGGCAGGTAGATGTGAGTGAATCTTTGTCAGCTTGTTTATAAGCTCTGGAATTTAAACAGCTACCACTTTAAAGTGAATCATCATACACAATGAATCCTTCTTGTTAACAGAAAAATGGCACATTTGTCCTGTGCTGACTAATTTGAGGCAAACTACAAATACAGAGCAGCCACCCAAGACTATTTTACCACTTTAAAATCCTGTTTTGTCTCCTTTTGTCATTGTAATTGGTCAACACTTATAAAGTTGTATTTTGTAAAACAAAATAAATACATAAAAAATAAAAATAAAGAGAGATAGAAAGAGAGAGAGAGAGAGGGGGAGAGAGAGCCCTGAACCTTTGTAAACATTACATCTTGGCTGCGTAGCTGCATTTATCATTACAAATGCTTCCCTACTAATCCCTTGTCCAGTCTTCTCTAAATCAAGCATGACCAGTCGTTCCTGTATGACAATCAACCTGTACTGAGAACACCGCAGGGACTCTAACCCGGGTATTCCCTGTGCTGGGCTAGTGAATTGCCACCGAGCTACTAAATGCTTCTTGTGTTGTTCAACTGAAA
Organism: Parotocinclus spilosoma; assembly: GCA_033117975.1. Lineage (NCBI taxonomy): Eukaryota > Metazoa > Chordata > Actinopteri > Siluriformes > Loricariidae > Parotocinclus > Parotocinclus spilosoma. The sequence goes on from JAVSBV010117118.1 coordinate 9,863, forward strand.
CCTAAAATTTTCATTCTAATCAGCCTAAAGCTAGATTTGGGGATTTAGACTTGCGCAGCACTACACAATAGCTTTCTTGTTACATTAGTGATTATGTAAAGCGGGCTGATTAAAAAACGAATTCTCATCAAACAAAGACTTTATTCAGAGTATTAAACAGGAAAAACATGGCCTCATTATGTATCTCTGCCATCTGGATTACAAGTTGCATGACTAAGCAAGACCAAGCAGGTTCCCAAGTCAGTAAACACATCTCTCTGTATATTTATTCTATTAGAAATGAATGCAGCCATATGGCATGTGTCAACATGAAGGAACACTTCTGTTTAATGGTTCCGGCTTAAGGCAATGGCTTCATTTATTTCATTTTACAGCTCAATTATTTATTGTATGAATGCAAATGCAGTTAAAATCATTAAATCATCTAACCCCAGCTGTAAACCTTTAACATATTGGCTAAGACCATGTTGTATCATGATGTTCACGTGAGTGTTTTGAATGATGATAAGCAAAGATGCACTGATCTAATCCAAATGATCAGAATTCACTGGAATAAAATTCAGGAGCTAGATTGATTTGTATGTGGTGTTAATTGATCCTATACAATACTCACTAAATTTAGGGGCTATTTAATTATGAGATATTTCATTTTGAAGTATCACCTATTTTTTGTGAGCAGTATATGTTAACATAAAACATTATTTGCAATTATGCAGACTGCAACACCTGGAAAATGTCTTGCACTTGCTTGCAGGGTTTATTTATTTTCTTTAAGGAAGTCATTATCAGCTCGATTCCAAGAAATGGCTAATATTCAGACTTTAGACACTGATTTTGGCTTCAACATATGCTCACCAGCCAATTTACCAGGCCTACCTTGCTAGTACCGGGTTAAAGCCTCTTTTGCCTTCACAACTGCTTTGATTTATTATGGCAAAGATTCAGCAAGGTGCTGGAATGGCTGGAAACATTCCTCAGAGAATTTGGTCCATAACGACATGATAACATCAGGCCAATGATGTTGCTGCAGATTTGTGGGCTGCACATCCATGATACAAATATTCTGTTCCACCACATGTCAAAGCTCCCATGCCCTATGGGATTGAACCCTGGTGTCTTAGGAGGCAATTTGTTTCCAGTGTGCTTACAAAACGATTGTAGTTAAACAGGAATGAACATGGTCAGTTACAATACCCAGGTAGGTTGTGGAGATGAAAAATACTCAGTTGGTATTAAGGGGCCCAAAGAGTATCAAGAAAATATCCTCCACACCACATTGGCCTTTAACACAAATACAAGGCAGGGTGGATCAATGCTTTTATGTTAAACAATAAACAGAAAAGAGCAAGGTGAACAATGCCAAATCCTCATTATCTGAACATCACAGCACAAATCATGAATCATCCAAACAGGCAACATTTTCCAATCTTCTATTGTCTTCTAATTTGATTAGTACATGCAAATTGTAGCCTCAGTTGCCTGTTCTGTGTTTTTTTGTTGCTGTGGCCCATCTGCCTCAAGGTTTGACATGTTGTGCTGTTGTGCATTCAAAGACGCTCTTCTGCGTTTAGAAATATCCCCAAATTTTTGGGAGCAGTATATTTTGACCAAGAAAACCAACACTTACTGGATATTTTCTATTTTTTTGTACTTCTCTATAAGCCCTAGAGTTTGCTCTATGTGAAAATCCCAGTAGATCATCAATTTCAATGACCTACAGAGCGGCACAGCAGAAAAAACATAGACTGCTCACAAAAATATGGCGATATCTCATTATTTCATTTCATTAAAAAATATTTATATGCAGTATACATAACAGACAGAACTGCACTGAAATACACAGAGGGCAAAGTGACAGCATAGTCTATTTATATCTAATTGTTTTGCTGTGCTGCAAGTAAACTGACAGTCAGCTCTTCTCTGACCGGACACATTGCTTCTGTAAAACAACCTGGTCTGAGATTGGTGTTTAATGAATTAAGCAACACATGACATGCCTCATGTGATTCTGCATATTTTGTTTTCAGAAAGCTCAATCAGAGTTTAGTATTAATTCAAAAGTTTGCATGCAAAGACATTGACAACAAGCATGTTCTTCATCATGGCATGTACTGTATGAACACACACTGCATTGTTTCACCCATCTCTTAATCTTCCACTTGCATAGACAACAGTGATATCCCACGAAACAAGAAACCTTATAAGACCAAAATCTCAGTGTTCACAGTAAAATATTTATATCATAAGTTGTCCCCGAGGAGTCAGTCCAGAAAGCAGAGGGAAGCCTAAAGTAGGTCTGATACTCTACACTCACCCTGAACAAGTCCCTCGCCGTCTGACATCATGCACTGCAATGGATATTTCTCCCAAGCAAGTCTCTTAACTGGACTCCTATTTTGTGCTCAATAGATCTGCTATAAGCAAACACCATCAAACCTGCTTCTGCTCCTGCCCTGTCCAGCCAGTCAAGGACCGCAAGATGTTTGGAATGTATGGCCAGCACTATTGAACTGCCTGCTATTGGTTGGTAAATATGTTTATACCCCTCCCTCCACCCTCTGGAGCCTGTCCATTTAATCTGGCTGGGCCCTATACACCAGCAAGGCACTGTGCCAAAGTGTGAGAGCACTCACTCCTATTTTAAAACCCACTACAGCACTAAAGCTTCGGCAAAGCTACAGCAAAGTGACTGCCTGTAGAGTTTATTTTCCATTGCAAAAGGACAATAAAGCTAAACGGAGTGTGTTTGCATCTTACGCATTCGGTGGTGAAAACAAACATTTAGCCTGGATAAATATTTACTAGAAATGTATGAGACATTACACTGGCAGTCAAATGGAGTTGCTCATTTTTGAGCCACCATGACTATTACATCATATGAAAAGTGGTAATATGGAAAGCTTAAATCTGTATTGGTTATTGGCTTGTCCGTATTTTGAGGGTCCTTTGATTGGCTCAATGACCTCACAAGGTCTTGACAAATATTCATAAAGCATTTAAAATAACACTTTAATTGGTCAGATGTTCTATTCCTTTTAACTACCAGTGTACAGTGGGTACAGACAGTATTCAGATCCCTTAAAATTTTTCACTCTTTGTTTCATTGCAGCCATTTGCTAAGTTTATTTTATTTCTCATTAATGTACACTCAACATCCCAGCTTGACAGAAAAAATGGCCATAAGTATTCAGACCCCAATTGTTCAGCATTTAGTAGACTCACCCTTTTGAGCTAGTACAGCGATAAGTCTTTTTGGGAATGATGCAACAAGTTTTTCACACCTTAATTTGGGGATTCTCTGCCATTATTCCTTGCAGATCCTCTCTAGTTCTGTCAGGTTGGATGGTGAATGTTGGTAGACGGCCATTTTCAGGTCTCTCCAGAGATGCTCAATTGAGTTTAGGTCAGGGCTCTGGCTGGGCCAGTCAAGAATGGTCACAGAGTTGTTCCGAAGCCTCTCCTTTGTTATTTTAGCTGTGTGCTTAGGGTCATTGTCTTGTTGGAAGGTGAACCTCTGGCTTAGTCTGAGGTCCTGAGCACTTTTTGGTTTTCTTCCAGGATATGTCTGTACTTCATTCATCTTTCCTTTAATTGCAACCAGTCGTCCTGTCCCTGCCGCTGAAAAACACCCCCATAGTATGATGCTGCCACCACCATGTTACACAGGTGATGAGCAGTGCCTGGTTTTCTCCATACATAATGCTTAGAATTAACGCCAAAAAGTTCAATCTTTGTCTCATCAGACCAGAGAATCCTATTTATCATAGTCTGTGAGTCTTTCATGTGTTTTTTGGCAAACTCTATGCGGGCTTTCATACGTCTTGCACTGAGAGGCTTCCGTCGGGCCAATCTGCCATAAAGCCCTGACTGGTGGAGGGCTGCAGAAATAGTTGACTTTGTAAACCTTTCTCCCATCTCCCTACTACATCTCTGGAGCTCAGCCACAGTGATCGTTGGGTTCTTCTTTACCTTTCTCACCAAGGCTCTTCTCTCATGATTGCTCAGTTTGGCTGGACGGCCAGGTCTAGGAAGAGTTCTGGTTGTCTCAGACTTCTTCCATTTAAGGATTATGGAGGCCACTATGCTCTTGAGTGCTGCAGAATTTTTTTGTAACCTTGGCCAGATCTGTGCCTTGCCACAATTCTGTCTCTGAGCTCTTTGGGCAGTTCCTTCGACCTCATGATTCTCATTTGCATTGACATCCACTGTGAGCTGTGAGGTCTTATATATACAGGTGTGTGCCTTTCCTTATCAAGTCCAATCAGTTTAATTTAACACAGTTGGACTACAGTGAAGGAGTAGAACCATCTCAAGAAGGATAAGAAATGGAAATCTTGTGAGTTAAATATGAGTGTCACAGCAAAGGGTCTGAATACTTATGACCATGTGATATTTAAGTTTTTTTTTTAATAAATTGACCAAAAATTCTACGTCTGTTTTTTTTTCCTGTAAAGATGTGATGCTGAGTGTACAATAATGACAAATAAAATGAACTTTTTTGATTTTAGCAAATGGATGAAATAAAGAGTGAAAAATGTAAAGTGGTCTGAATACTTTCCGTACCCACTGTGTATATCAAATGTGACACTAGCATGGCCCAGTGTCTAACTAGAGTATATGTACTATTTTAACAATAGAGGTGCCAAATGGCACTCATTTGACCGCTGTACCATCTTACTGGAAGTGCCGTGCTTGTTTGACCTTCTTATGCCAATAAGCACATAGCAGTGGTCATGTCACAAAAAATAAAACAAAGTTAAGTGTTTGCACTTAATCAAATTCCAGCACACTTCTTTCATTACTTTTACTAGACATGTGCGTTTTATCATGTGTCATGCTTACATTTTGAACATTTAAAAAAATCGGTACAACCTAGTTTTAAACTGTTTTGCTACTAATTGCATGAATGTGCTTCCAGATGCACATTTGGCCAAGTTAGATTAAGCCATTTAAAACTGCGTTACTATTTTCTGTAAGCAGATGTTGCAAAAGTTTGACTTTAATCTTAATACATTTTTTTAAATAACATTACAGTATGAGTGAGCTAAAACATTAAATGACCATCAGGTATGTTATGTAACTGTAATTATATTGTATACATTGTTGTGGGTCACATGTATTGTGTTGAAATGTTATTAACATTTATTGTGTTAAAAAGTGAGTTGAAAAGTATAATTTCAGTAATTTTTTAATTTTTAGTAATTTTTTAGAGCTGTAACAACAACTGACTATAAAACTGAAATAAACAAATGTAGTTGTCACAACAGAGAATATATAATTCGACCCACTACATGTATTTGATAACTAGCCTTTAAAAATTGGTACTAAAATTCAAGAGTTTGTAGCAGTGTTAAATCTGACGTGTAAATATGCACAAAGCAGGTGTAGGAATTAATCACATATAAATATAAAATCCAATGTGAAAGTCAAATTTATTGATGTAGCGCTTTTTACAATGGCGCATTGTCTAAAAGCAGCTTTACAAAATACAGAACAAGCCTGGGGCGACAGTGGAAAGGAAAAACTGTAAATGTAAAAGGAAGAAACCCTGGGAGGACCAACATTTAAACAGTGGCCTAGATGTTAACTGAAATAGTTAAGTTTCATTAATAATAACAAAAAGTAAATCCTAAAAATTTAATTAAGTAATGTACATACATTGAGAGCTACTTATTATTTAGGAGCACAGAGTCCATTGACAATCACTGTAGCATGAGACTCCGGCCGCAATAATTATAGCAGCATAGCTAAAAAGAGGAGAAACAGAAGGTAACAGCCAAGAAGCAAGTGCAAGTCTAAATGTAACCAAAAGCTTGCGTAAATAATAACACAATGTAACAATAAAAAAAAATATGTTCTCAGTTGTTAAGTGTGTTTTCCTAATTGTTTGTGCCTTAAATGAATAAGAAAGAAAGTTATTATTCCCTGTATACATTGCTTTTGTGGTCAGCACAATGATCTATTTTTAAGGATATTGGCAATATTTTCGTGTTCCATATTGTGTTCTTAGTCTGACTGTATGAATGAAAAAATGCTAAATCGACTGTTTCTATAGTAAAAATGCATAACTTTCATTGCCGTGGTCACAGAAGCAAAGTTTATGATGAATGTAAGCATTTTTGCATTTGTTTTAGACATAAACATTAGGAATATAACACCTAAAAGCCTGGGAACAAAACTGTCACTTTGTGTAATGGTAGCCTAGACTTAAAAATTTGGAGAATGCCTGAATCTCAATCTAAAGTGGTGAGTTGATTCCATAGTTGGATGGCCAAATATGAGAAAGCGTTTTCCTCTGCTATGGCTTTTTTATTCTAGGAATTTAAAGAAGTCCTGCTCCTTGTCAACGAAGTAGACAAGGTGGATTGTAAGATTCTATGAGTTCACTCAGGTAATGTGGGGTCAGATGAGCAGAGATTAAAATAAATATTGTATAAAATTTAACTGGTAACCAGAGTAGAGATGACAGAACCTGGCTGACATGATCTAATATTCTATTTTTGGTTAGCACTTGAGCTGCTGCTGTTTGAAGTTTATTTAGAGATGTACTAAAGCATTCAGCATGTAAAGCATTACAGTAATCCAACCTCGAGGTTATAAATGCATAAGCCAATTTCTCTGCATCTTAAAAAGAATTGTTATATCTAACTTTAGCAATATTACGTAAGGAAGATATCTGAATCAATTGTTACCAAACAGCCATCTAGATTTAGGATAAAAGTAGCCATCCTTTCTTTCACAGTCCAACTAATAAAACCCTCAGTTTTAACAGTGTAAAGTAAAATGATTTTTTTTACTTAACATAATTCTCAATTTTACTGATTGTAAGGCCGTTGTTTGGATCTGCTGATATGTACAGCTGTGTATCATCTTGTGTTAAATACCATGTACCAAATACCATGTTTATGAATAATTGAGCCTAAAGGTAGCATGTACAGGGAGAATAATAGTGGACCAAGCACTGTCCCTTGAGGGATACCTTACTTCACTTTTAAGAGCTTATAAATAAACAAACTGATACCGGTCGGTCAGAAAGGATTTAAACCAAGAAAGGGCCAGTCCCTTAATACCTACAGTGTTTTCTAGCCTATTCAGTAAGATCTCATTATCTATAGTGTCAGATGATTCTAGTCCTGATTTAGAGCTACTTAGACATCAGTACTATTGCTGCATCTGGAAGGTTGCTGAATAAAAGGGTGATTTGATGAGCTTTGAGTTTTATGCCTACACGTTTTTGTTAAATAATGTCATGAAGTCATTGCTGTTAAAATCATACTTTTATGATGTTAAAATCAAACTTTTATGATGTTTTTAGTTAATCTGGAGATTGTATTAAATTAAAATCTAGAATTGTTCTTGTTTTTCACATAGGATAAATACACAGCTTTTCTATGGTGAGGGCCTGTTTATACTCCGCCATGCTATACCTTGAAGCAATATTAAACACCTTCATTTATTACGTCTGTCTAAACTGCCCTTTTTTCTTTAAAGTATGAGTGTTGTTACGTGGCTTACCTTAGACACCCGGTGCAATCACGGCGCGCCCCAGCAGCCATTAGAGAGCGTCCAGTGACAAGGGTTATATCTGGTGTCTAATTTACAACGTGATATCAAACACCTGGGGGGGGGGGTCTACTATAAAAGTACGACTCCCAGTGTTGTTCGGGGCTACGTCGTCAAAAAACGCTCGCATCACCTAATGCGGCATAGCGATTTCCTTATTTCTCCGTTATAGACAGTAACGTCAGGGGACTTATAGAGCCAACGGACGCATATAGGGGAATCCCCTGAGGTATTTAGCGGTTCAGGGACAGAATCAGGGTTTCTCTTTCCCGTTCTACGTTGGCTGGTAACCGAGTTTCACTTCGGTCGGTTGCGCGACTAGATTTGAGACTTCCGGCTTCTTCGTCTGCCTTGCGCACTCGAGCTCATGCTTGCCCTCTGGCATTCCGGAGCTCCTTCGGAAGTGCCTCAAATTAGCGCCTGTTCGTGCTCACCCCACGTCTGCACTGCCGTATTGGCGCACATTAATGCAGATTCGTGTTTGCTTTAGCTGTGGATGCCATTCCCATTGGGGACGCATCACAGCTGTGTGAATTTTTCCCTTTTTAATTTTTTGTAATTTGGAGAGCCTTTTGCTCTGTCTTTTTAGTTGTTTCCCCATTATTATTATACGTCGTGGGGTTCTTTCATTCCCACATCCTTGGGTCCAAACCGCATATCATAACAGGTGTGGTCATTATGCCAACAGTATGTGACAGACAGCATTTGTGTGTACTTGGATACTTCCGTGTGGCCATGTGAGTACTGGACACCCTTGATGAGCTACCTCTGGTGTACTGTGACAAGTTGGCAGATGCTTAGGAATTAAAATTGTGTCTGACAGGTAAATGGCTTTTCTGTGGCAAATCCTTCATTAATGCATCAAAGCATTTTATGTCAATAAAGCAATGTAGGTGAAACGAAATGCAATACAGCGAGGTGCAATAAAGGTGCACCTTCCCTGTTTTTCACAGGCTGTGTGAAATTACAGAACATTGAATGAATGTTATAAGTTCATGTTTGGACATTATTGTTGTATTTACTTTATGTTATTGTTTCATAGCTAGGCTATATTTTCAGTACCGTGATTTGTTTTTTTTTCCCTTTCTTTTTCATGAAAATAAAAATATTAAAAATAACAATTTAATGAGTGTTTTTGCCTTTTAATAATGATAGAAATGTGAAAAATAACATCTAATTAGTAGACCGTCATTAACCAGTCCTAAACCATGACCCGTCCAAATGCGCAAAGCTAACGATGATCTATTTTAAGTGGGTTGGTTGGAACTAGGGAGAGCTGGTCAGCAGTTATCGGACAACACCGTTATGCCATATGACTGACATGTAAGCGACTTCTCTGTGGCAGATGCTCTAACAACGCACCCAAGTTGCTCTTGGAATAATGATAAAGTGATGTAAATACACATCCTGGGCACAATGCAAACTGTCAAATGTTACAATGAGATCGCTACCGCAATCTTGTCGGACAGCCGTTACCCAGGGTACCTCCCCTTCTAGTTTCTTCACGCTCTTCTACTCCAGCTTTTCCGCCTAGTCTGCGAGTGGCGTTCCGGCCACCCTTCTTCTTTCCCTATTTATATTGCTCCACGGCTTCTCTTCCTTGAGGGTTATTAGGATTGTCTTACCTTCATACACATCTGGCGCATTTCCTGGCTATTTTAATATTCTCCCTTCCATGTTCTGTTTTTCCTTCTCCTCGCTGCCCAGAGCGTAGCCCTCTCGTGCTTCCCAGCGCCTTTCTTGTTTTCCCTGTTGCCCGTTCGCGTTGTTGTTTTCGTTGATCTCCTGTGTATATACCGTTATCTCTGCACTTGTACAGATTAAACTCACTTGCATTTCTGTTTGCCTTTGTTCGTTTTGTGTTCCTTCGTTCATTACACTTTATTACAAAATGTAATTTTTTGGTTACGGATTTTTGGTTTTTTGGTTCTCAAAACTTTGGGACGTATTTTGACATAGGTCATAGATTTGTTTCAAGACCAGATTCAAGACTTCATAAACCAGAGAGACACTTCTACCACATGGAATATCCAAAACACAAGGCAAAACCCGGCCAGGAAACGTAAAAGAGTTGGCATGCATGAATTAAATAGTCCAAAAAGATCAAGTATGCTCAATATCAAGATACAGTATTTCACAAAAGTGAGACCACGCCAGTAGTCAGTCTACAGCATGCTGTGCCCTCAAAATAACTTAACATACAGCCATTAATGTCTAAACTGCTGGCAAGAAAGCTGAGTACACTCCCAAATGTAAATGGACAAATTGTTCAAAGTGTCAACAGTTTGTGTGGCCAACATTATTTTCCAGCACTGCCTTAATTCTCTTAGGAATTCTCTCATGGCTTTCACTAGAGTTTCATAGGTCCTCTTCCATGGTGATCGACCTGGTGGATGTTAGATACCTTGTGCTCCTTCACATTTGGTTTAAGTATGCCCCACATATGAGCAATTGAGTTTAGGTCTGGATCCTTACCCCCAGTTTCTTTAGAAAGGCAGTGGTCTTGAAGGTGTGTTTGGGGTCATTTTGGAATATTGCCCTGAGGGGCCAGTGTCTGAAAGGAAGGGATATAGCTATGTGTCAGTATGTTACAGTACATTAATGGCATTAATGGTTC
>JAVSBV010117134.1:0-34883 GCA_033117975.1 Parotocinclus spilosoma
TATAATGTTTTTTTAAGTAAATAAAACAAATGCATCTCTCACTACAGTTTATATGCTGACCCATGATCATATGGTCCTGGCTATATATCTCTATCTATATATATCTATCTATATCTATCTATCTATCTATCTATATCTATCTATCTATCTATCTATATCTATCTATAGACACATACCACCTATGTACTGTTTACTAAAAAAAAACAAAACACATGTAAACTATTTTTTGCCGTGATTAGATGCACTACAAATTATTGGTGCTATTATTACTTATGTATTAAGTTTTGATTGAAATTAAGTTATGATTGAATGTTTAGTATTTGTCATAGCACCTGATAAGCTGAGATGGGCTTACCCTAACCCACTTCAACTGCTGACCCCTGTCAAATGACTCTCAGAGTCTTAGTTGCTGTATGGATACTGTACTCTGCTCACTTAAAAAGATCTTAACGTTCTTGCCATGTAGATTAGTTTAACATGTTTGTAAAAATTGTGTAAGTCTTTACGAATTGTTGTATTCATTAGTTATTGACTCCTTCTGGGTGGTGAAAGTGAATGAATGAAATGTGTTATCATGTTTAAAAAAGAAAAAAGGATAAGAAAGGGAAAAAGGGAAAAAAAACCACACGGTGATTGGTCCCTGGTCATCAGTTACTCAAAAGTGGTGAATAGCAATTGTTTAATGGCATCAGTTACTGGTCAATAGTTCATGTGAAATGATCAGTGATTGGTCACTGATCAGTGGTAATTAAGTGATTACTAACTTTCCAGAAGTTACTGATCCATAAACATTGGTAATCAGTGATTGATTAGTGCATGTCAGTTACTGGTCAGTGGCCATCAGTGATATATCGTTGTCTGACGATTATGGATCAGGATGTAATTGGTGATCAGTGGTTAGTCAATGTAAATCAGTTACCAATCATAAGAGTAACAGTTAATTACTAACCATTAAAGAGTGTTGATTAGTGATTTTACTAATGATTTACTAGTTACTAGTGATTTTATTAGTATTTTTAGACATCAGTTACTGATCACTGGAAAGAGTTGATCTGTGATTGGTCATTGGCCATCGGTAATTAAATACTGGTGAATAGTGAATGGTCATTGTCTGTCAGTCACAGTAAGCACAGAAAAAAAGCTAATATCTAAAAGAGAAAAAATATATATATATATATATATATACACATACATACATATACATACACACACACACACATACACACACACACACACACACACACACACATACATACAGGGGTTAGGCAATGAAACTGAAACACCTGGTTTTAGACAAAGGTTTGGATATAGCAGCCCGGTCGTGTTTATTGACCCTGTGGATCTCAATTGACAGTTCTGGTGGAAACAGGAGAGTTGAGGTACACTTTTAATTCTGCCATGATTTGGGCAGCCGTTGTTTTTTGGATACACAGGTTAGCACCCGAACATCCCTTTCAGACAGCTTCCTCTTACGTCCACAGATAATCCTGTTGGATGTGGTTTGTCGTTCTTGGTTGTATGCTGACATTACCCTGGATACCGTGGCTCTTGATACATCTGATACATCACAAACCTCCCACACTAAAATGACAGGTGTTACAGGGCTCAAATGCATCATAAGGCATATACACCCACAAACCCATACACACACTCACAAAGGCACAATTAACCTAATACACACCCAATTACTTTTCAGAACTCAAACCTTTTTAGTGTTATAATCTACTTTTGTTGTAATAATCTTTATATTGTTATAATCTACTATTTTTTTATCCATGCACTTAAATAATTAAATCATAAGTGTATAAAAGATGTGTCCATACAAGTTTTGTCCCTAGTCATATTATTTAAGCGGGGCAGGGTAGGGACAATTCCAGTGTGACAGTTCAATAAATTATCACACACAAAAAAAACCTCTTGGTAGCTTGGTGGGAGTGTATAAAAGCACAAAACCATGCTATTTTGTTTAATACCCTGGTGCACGTTGGTTTCTCTGTGTTGCAAACCCTTTTCTCTTGAATGACTTTTATAGGCAGTGTTGACCTGCTGCTTCTTATGCTCTGGCTGATGCTGTCTTACACACCGACTGTTACTGCAGGCCTAGACATTCTCCCAGTCTTACTGTCCATCTCTGAGTCACAGAGAGTCGGCTCTGATGAATGTGGCGCCGGAGTCATTGTAACCTGCAGGATCACAGTAAGCTCATTAGCCTGTGTGCTCTAGCGCTAATTCGGGGGTTACGAGCTGGATGTTAATTAATCACGCGCCTGGCAGAGAGCGGTATCCTAGCGTGTGCCTGTGAGCATGCATATCAAGCAGGCTGCCTGCGCGACTTTGCCGCTCACGCTTATGTGTTGTTTGTGCAGCACTACAGAGAGCAAAGGTGTGAGAAAGAGACAGACAGGAAGGAGCAAGTGACAGTCTGATTATCACGACAAGGGGGAAAATTTGTCACAGGCCTAATATAATATTGTGTTATACAAACATGCATCACAGGTTCAAATAGCATTTGAACAAAAACAGTTTTCTTAAAGTGTATTTAGATTTATGATCTCAACTAGGGGTAGTCCTACAGGCCTCAAAGGCACGTCGTGTTAGTTTTTTAACATGAGCAACAACAGCAAAATGCATCGCTGAGTTTTGGGTTCCTTATTTAGAAGGACGCTTAATTCATGAAACTTGATAGTTTGTCATATCAGGGGTTAGGGACGATTTCAAAGGGGCTGGACGGCAACCCAAAAAGCAAAAACATATTTAGTGTTGGCGAGAGCAAAACTGGCACTGCTGTCCCAATCTAAGGGAAGTTCACAATGCAAGAAATTCTTTCAAGTTAATACAGTTCTAGTGCTCGGGCAGAGCAGCATTTGTTAGCCCACCACTTTAGGGACCCAGGCTTGAGATCTGGTAGTGGCTTCCAGCCAGGACACTCATCACACAAGCACGATTGGCCTGAAACAGTATCCAGCGCACAGCTCTGAGAGGGACTGATGCCCAGTTCAGGCTACATGCGTGTTTGTCCTGTAAATTCTGGGACAGGCTCTGACCTGGATGAGCAGGGGTAAAACATAAACAATTATATGAATAAGATAAAAATCCTATTATAATAAACTGACAATGTTAGGATGTTTCTGGCAATGCTCCTAAGGTACTGACTGGACTGTGAACCAAAAGGTCTGGGATTCAAACCCACCTCTAAATGTGAATTTTTCGATTCTTGTTTATGTGTCGAGTTGGCACAGTGGTGGAGCAGTCCAACTCAGCTGCTACCTTTGAGGAGTCTGCATATTCTCCCTGTGTCAGCGTGAGTTTTCTCTGGGTACTCTTTCTTCCAAAGACACTGGGTTAATTGGCATCTCTAGTGTTTAAGAGTGAATGAGTCAGTACGTCAGATTTATTTTATACTGCTTTTTGCAATGGAACACTGTCTTAAATTAGCTTTACAATTTTTTATTCTGTAGGATGAAAGCCCAAACTGGCAAGCCTAGGATGACAGTGGAACGGAAAAACTACCTTAATGTAATAAGTAAGAAACCTTGGGAGGATCATGACTTAAATAGGGACCCATCCCAATTGACTGTCCAGTAGGGTGGATACATCACAGTAGCGTGGTCAGATTACATATATAACATTACACATAATATAATAATATTACAAAATATAAATAATATAATATAATATAATATAATATAATATAATATAATATAATATAATATAATATAAATATATATATAAATATATTAAACAGAATCCAATATTATGAAAAGTATAATAAAATAGATTGTGTAAAACTATAAATATAAGGCAATATTGTATGCAAATATTAAATAAAATAATTTTAAGACTTTGTCAAGTGAGGGTGTATGTATGCATAGGTATAAAATGAGAGTGAAATTGTGCAGCTCAAAAACATTTATGTTATACACCTTATCTACATGAGTGTAACAAAGTAAAAAAGTAACTGGAAATAAACTGATGATAAAATAACTTCAACCTAAATAATTATTCAACACAGGAGGTCAAACTTCATGACTTTAAATGATGATGATGACTTTAATACAATGTTTTGCATACAATATAACAAAATAATGATATTAGGTCACTCTAATCCCAAAATAACAATAACATGGTGTTAGAATGGATACTGAAGTGTCCTTGCATTATAAAGTGTTTATTGTGCAAATAAAAACACACAACTTACACAAGTGCTTATGAAATAAACTGATAAACTAAGAGGACAATAACATTTTAGAAAGCTTTCAGAAACTTTAAAATCTCTGCTGTGTATTTTAGAGCACGTCTGCTGTTCTTAATTCGTAAAAAAGATACAATGGCGCCATCCACTGGAACAAAAAGTCTGCAGTATCGTCTACACTTTAAAAGAGGCTGCTCTAAAACTTGGGTACAATATTCCAAAATATTTGTTAATAGATAGATAAATATATTGATCAATATCTCAGGCTTGGGAAGCTTATAAGGTAGCCTCAGTGGCCTGTATGTGTAGATACAAGGCAGGTATGCCAGTTACAGAGAGCATATTCAAGAACATGCCATTGGACCATCTCCTTGCTGCTGTGGTGGTGGCTCCTTCTGACCAACTGAGACACTGGCAAAGATGACAGATGGATATGTTGTAATTTATGGTTTGTTCTGGCAATAAATGCATACACATCCATATACATGAATTTCTGCAGTTATCTGATTAGTCAAGTGGAAACAGCATACTCCCAACTTCTCAGATTGGATAAAGGTCTAGAAATTGGTGGTTAAGTGTATTGGACTATGGACCAGAAGTTCCTGGGTTTAAAGTCCAAGTCTGCCAACCTGCCACTGTTGGGTCCTTCATCAAAGCCCTTAACCCACAATTGCCTAGATTATAAGACTGTATCAAGTGCAAGTAGCCTTGAATAAGTGAATCTGCTAAACTACATCAATGTCAATCTATTTTCTCGGTTTGCGCATGCACACATACAACCTCAGGGGGTTGGGGCACCTCCAGCACCCATACAAAAAGGACAAGTGTAAGTGCTTCCTGATCAAGAGGCCTGTCTACTGCAGAACCGTCAATTGTGTTTACATGCGACACCCAACTTGGCCTGAATGCATCACCAAGTCCCAAACACCTGTAGAAGGTTACTTCTGCAAAATGTATATGATAACAGATGTTTCCAAGGATAAAATCAATAGGAATTCCTATTGAAAAAATGTGAATGTCCTATGAATTCAGCTTAACCAACTCCAGAATGAATCTTCAGCCAATATGTAGTGATTGTTTTAAAGAGCAGTACCCATCGGTTAAAGATGCATTCTGGATGTGGTTGCGCTGAATCATCGTTATTTATTCTCAACATTTTAGCTGTATTCGTAATGAGGTTGTCCTATATGCTGTGTTTTTAAAAGCACTGGCTATCTTTTACTCATTTGTAACCCTTAAAACATTTAAAAACAGAAACACAGCTTTCAGTAAGAATGTTGTAAACACACTGGTTCAGGAAATATGCACATGCTCAATAGACATTTTCCTATTGCTGCTCTGTTGCAGTGTATGATGTAGATGGAAAACATTTGGAAAATAATATGAAAATGCTCATGTAGATGGAAAACCTTCAGATATGAAAATGGCCCTAGCAAAGGAGGAAACAGTACACATCTGCATCCTCTCTCAATAGAAAGGAAAGTGAAAAGGAGGGTGACCTTTGAACAGTGTACTTGAGGAATGTTTGACCAGTTCAGGACACAGACAAACCATGTTACACAGAAACCACCAGCATCTCTGTGCATGTCTAATTAATTTGGGTTTCTGTTTATATTTCTGAGCTGTAAGTGACTGGTACACCCAGAGGCTTTTCTGTAAGCCAAAATCATCTAAAAATAATTCACTTATCTCTATACATTACTGGTGTGTTAAGGTGCACTCCTGGTGTGAGCCATGTTACACAGACCCAAAGTCCTACACACAAGTGGGACTTATAATCCTAGAGTTCCTGATAAGACAGAACACATATATATATATATTATTTCAGCCTATTCTATTTGATTTGATTCTATCTGATCTTGAAAAGTGACTCAAACCTCACATCAAACTGGAAAGTATTTTTGTGCATTCACAAGCTCTGCCACATCAATGGCTTGGGTTAAAACAAACAGGGGTGTACTCACATAACTGCAGATATGCCGGCTAAACGTTTTCTGATTTTAAAAAGATTCCTCCTTTAAGAAATATTCCAAATAAAAAGCTGGTTTGTTTAAAGCTTTTTTGCAATCTGGATGTTGTTCACAGACTATAGTATATATTGTACTTAGGAATGCTACATTATATGAGAAACTCCAGCATACCAGGTATTGACTAAAAAACATATTCTTTAACTTTTTTAAATGGGCAAAATGTGGTGACAAAAGATGGTGACATCTTAC
Organism: Parotocinclus spilosoma; assembly: GCA_033117975.1. NCBI lineage: Eukaryota > Metazoa > Chordata > Actinopteri > Siluriformes > Loricariidae > Parotocinclus > Parotocinclus spilosoma. The sequence continues at coordinate 6,412 of JAVSBV010117134.1, forward strand.
CTTTTGTATGTATTCCTGATGCAAGCAGGTATTTTAAAATAGAACATGAAAGTGAGGAGTATGTCTATTTACTGTAGTGGATTTTTTTTCTTTGGTATGCTGTGTTACACTGTTCTTTCTTTGTGTGAACCTGCTATGATTTTAAACTATAAGGCACTTTGTTTTACTGAAACCTGTTAAAGGAACGGATACACGTAAAACAATCCAAGGTATGAATGAGCATTATATTGTCTGTAACTTCTAATTTATAAGTAAAAGAAACTAACATCTATTTTTTCAATGGTTTTATGGTCAATCAAGGAGAACTAATGATAACATGGCCAAGTTGGGTACACAGTATGATTTGTGTTATGATTTGTTACGTTAGATCTGGATATAGGAAATGTGCAACCTATGCTAGTTGGACAATATTCCCGCTCATAATTGCTGGTCAGTGTGAGCTGCTTGGGATACAGTGATGCATGTGACAGTGAGACATGTCTGGCATGCTCATGAGGAAACACCTGGTCTATTTGAAAACAAAAGCTCAACAGGAAAAAAAGACTCAAAAGAAAGAAAAGAAAATACCAAAAGCTTGTTCATCATCTAGTTCCTTAACATCTAATACGGACTGGGGATTAAGCACATTCTTTTGCATCCAATTGTTTCGTCCGATTATTGCTCTGGACATTTTTTTTAACTCGTTTATTTTTTGGATTTGTATCCACTATTTTTGGAGAACAGATTGTGCAAGTTTCTTAATAAATGTGTTGTGGGTATATTCAGCTAACACAAACATGTATTAGCAAGTTTACATATGTAGGGCATAGAGGAAATTCCACTGCACCTGTAGAGTGAATGGGGGTTTGGCAGTACTTTCAAAGAAACCTGAACATCTACCTGTGACAATTCCTGTCAAACAAGTCCTACTCACATTTTGTGAGAAATACTGCAGGGGGAAATTATTTTCTAATCTGTCGAACAGGACAAAGCAAACCTGTTTTCGTTAATCACACTATTCTTCCTTATACTACTTTGGACTGTTTATTTAGACTTCCCTTAGCACAGTAAAAAAAATCCAGCTCTTTTCAATCAGAGTCATTATTTCATAATGTATAAACAATGGAGTATGAACTGAAGAAGGAAACATTGGCCAGCAGCTATAATCTCAGGTAGAGATTATTCGTGGAAATGCTATGCAGACAGGCATAACCATACACCCCATTTAACCCCATTTTTTGATTCATTAAAAAAGGAACCATTGCTGTCACTAGCTCACATGTGGTACTTAACGTTGGTAAATGTATAAGACGTTGTTTATTTTAAGTCGGGTGGGCAGGTTCTTTATTCTGTTTAGATGTAGAAATAACAAAAAGTGATGGTGGGAGAGAGGACACTTCAGAGGTATTTCTCACAGGCTACTACAGATGATGAACTTGTAATTAAAAGGGAGCAACTTCTTGTGTGGATATTGTTTGTTTTTACAATTGAATGAAGCATATTAAGCCATTTTAGAAAAGTCAAAAGACCTGTGCTGTATCCAGTGGTGTTTAAGGAAAATCTGAAGTGTCACCTTACGAGCTGAAAGGTACAGCTGAATGCTTTGTTTAGTGACTACATATAAGAAATCTAGCAAATTAAAGTACCAACGAGATTGCATCTTGGCCCAATTTACACAATTGCAAATCAGTATGTAAAGCTAATCAAAACTCTTGAGATATTGTATACATTTTTGTTTTCTAGATACATGGTGGCAGATTTAAGTATAGTTTATTCATTATGAGGTACGTATAAATACTTTATTTAGTACCAGTTCATTAATTGTTTGGAGTAAGCAGAACCAACAAGGTAGGAGTGTCTAAGAGAGTGAACAGAGTGTAAGGCAGCACTTCTGTGTCCACACATACCATCTAAATATACACCAACACACCAACCAGCATCAGTGTCACTGCAGTGCTGAGAATGATCACCACCTAAATAACTGCTATGTGATGGTCCTGTGGAGCTCCAGACAAGTGAAGAACAAGGTGAAAGAACTAAGTATGTAGAAAATAGATGAACTACATACTGTGGCTGGAGAAATACAAAGTGCTCCTATGTGGGACACAGAGCTGATATAATGGACAATGAGTGTACAATGAGTGTGGTTATACTATTCTGACAGAACTGTGTGTAGGCTTTTAGACCGTAAACCTGAGATCAGCCAAGTCTGATAAGGAGGGTACTTTTAGAAACGGGAAAAAACAAACAAACAAAAAAAAAAAACATTGGAGATAAACTTGCGGGTTCTAGACAGGTGTCGAAATTCCCAGACGGAATGATGAACATGACTCACAGCAAAGACATTGTTTTCATAACTTTACCCAAGCTTGTAAGTGGTTCTAAATACCTACTTAATAAAATGACTGTTTTGGAAAAGAAAAGTTAAATAAGTTATTGGTGATCCAAGGTTGCCTGAAGTCAAATGTTAAAAGTGGTACACATATCCCTTGGTGTACTGTTACTAATCTTATTCTAATCTCTTTTGGTTTCTGCCAAAATATTTATTATACACTCTAACTATATCTATATGCTATTCTATCTATCTCTGTTCTATTTCTCTATCTATCTCTTATGTTCACATTAACCAGAACCTTGAAGGGGAATTCACAAACAGGCTTGAGCACTAGTGTAATTCTATCTCCCACTGTGCCAGTGTTGTGTAGTGTGTTAATATGAATAGATTAAAATGAAACATTTAGGGTACATCAAGGCTTCACGAAACTAAACTACAGAACAAGGTAAATTTGGAAAATGAAAGATTGACTGTATTCTGGTTATGCTTAATACAAAATGATTGCTTATTTAACAAGGCTTTTACACTCAAACATGTAGTGAAGACTCTTGCAATACAATAATTAATTTAATTACAAATATTTATTTACTTTTCTTTTTTTAAGTGTTCAGTTAATTACATGGGTGTAAAATACATTCAAACAATGTAAGACCGCAACAGTGCCTGTAAGGTTAGAAAAGTAGACATGTGTAAACAAAGACTAATAGAAATACTCCTTCCGCACGTAACATTTTTAAGAGTACACACATTTAACCTAAATATTGACAGTGTTATAAGTGCACTCTTAAAGATGCAATGCAGTAAAAGGAAGGTAAATCATCTGGATTCCCAAGAATCTCTGCTCCAATGCACTCAGTCCTACATTCATTTCAAAATTGCTCTTGTAACCCACAATTAATACTCATATATCCTTCACAAATTCTTTCATGTTTTAAACAGTTTTGCACTCACCCAGCCTGCAACATTTGCAGTCGGCTCTCCCTATCCACAGTTTGTGTTGGCTCTAAAACCAAACGTATATCAAAATCCACATACATTCATGTTCTTTATAAATTTACTCATTTAGAAACTTATATGCTTATCTAGCATCTCAGGGCGCAAGGCAGAAACAACCCTAGATACATACACATTCTCATACTTAAAGGGCATTTTGGAAACACCAATTAACCTAACACATGTCTTTGGAACGTGAAAGGAAAATGGAGTACCCGAAGAAAGCCTACGCAAGCACGGGGAGGACACAACCACGGGTCAGGATCGAATCAGGGATCTTAAGAGCTGTGAGATATCTTCATAAATATGCCATAGTGTAATGCTTGCATACAACATGCACATTCTGCATACTCTAAATCATTTCTAGATTAGTTATAATATATAATGTAATACAAATGCTATGTTAATAGTTATATATTATAATAGCTACATGTGAACAAAAGAGACGCCAGGTGAACAATTGCTCAAATAACAACTGATAGAGAGACTGAGGATCTGTGAACGTGCAGGAAACTACACAAGGGTATGCTTTGTCAGATTTTTTAAATATGCCATCATGGGACATGAGGATGAGGAAGGCTGACTGAATTCAACTTTACAACATACCAGCAGAAGCATTCAAATTTTAGTGTTTTATATCTATCTCAGTTATCATTTTAATTCTCCAGTTACCTGCAGTAGTGTCCTGTCTTTAGACATATGTTTAAAAATATAGCAGGATATATAGCAGTAGTTTACACAACTGATAAAACTCAGTTAGAAGGAACGCAACTTGGTTTGCAACCATTTATTTACATCTGTCTCTGCTGCCTTAGCATCTTCTTCTGTTTGAGAATCATTTCATAGAGTCTTTCAAGTCCTTCTTGCAGACCTTCACCAATAATAGCACATGTACCTTGTAAGTGCCATGGTCTAAAGGCACCAAGCTCACCAAGTGCCAGCCTTTTCTCAATTTCTGCCAGTGATAATGAGTGCCTCAGGTCTTGCTTGTTGGCCACAATAAGCATAGGAATGCCTTGGCTTTCTGACAAGTGTGCAATTTTGTGTAATTCTGTTTTGGCCTCATCCATCCTCTCTGTGTCCAGCGAATCGACCACAAATACGATCCCATCTGAGCAGCGAGTGTAAGATTTCCAGAGCGGCCGCAGCTTCTCCTGACCTCCAACATCCCAAAAGTGAAAGGCAACGGTTCCCGAGCCTCTAAGGGCCACTTTCACCTTCTCTGCATTAAATCCTTTAGTGGGCACTGTGTTCACAAACTCATTAAACTGGAGTCTGTACAGCACTGTAGTTTTGCCTGCAGAGTCCAAGCCCAAAATAGCAATGTGCAGAGATTTTAAAAAAGGAAGATTGGAAAATATGCTGGACTGCTCTGAAATCCTGTTTCCCATTTTCCTTGTGTGTCAGCAGATTAACCAGAAGAAACGACAAAGGTGCATATCTGAATTCTTAGGAAAGAAAAAGAGAGAAATTATTTTCACCTGTCTATGAGCACATGAGAAACACTTCAGTCCCATACTTTATATCTAAGCACTGTTAGACCTAACACTAACTAACCTATGACCTAACTAACTAGACCTGCACTAACTGACCTACGAATCAGGGACCTATTGTTAAACTTAATTCTACCAAATATCTATAATTTTCTTGCAGCCACACCCCTACACATGTACAAATATTTTCCTTTAAGATGCCAATGGAATTTATTTTAAACACTCTATTGCCTACAAACATACCACACAAAAAATAAAGTGTGAAATAACCATTACAGTGGAATCATTCAAAGTGACAGGCACCATCTAGCTTATTTTTTTTTATTCTGTACTGTACATTTCCCTTGCTGTCTCCTACTGCAATAGGGAACCACTGATCTATATAATTATCTAATTTTTATTATACCATACATCAATTTATCTAGATACATAAAAGCCATTAACATGGCCTATGGGGTTTCTGTAAAAGTATCAGATACCCCATTTTTGATGCATCTAGCTCATTAGATACTTGGGTTATGCAATATTACAGAAGACATTTGAGCTTTGTCACATTGTGCATTAGCCTGCTGAATGTTTCCATCAGGATATTGTACAGTGGTCATAAAGGGGTGAAAATGGTCAGCAACAACTCAATTAGCCTGTAGCATTTAAATACTGCTCAGCTGGTATTAAGAGGCCCAAAGCGTACCAAGAAAATATCCCTCACACCGTTATCATCACCACCAGCAGCCTGAACAGTTAATCCAAAGCAGGATAAATCCATTCTGTTATGTTTAGAGCAAAATCCAATCCTACTATCCAAACATTGCAGCAGAAATCAAGACTAATCAGACCTGCCTGTTCTTAGTTGACAGCAGTGGCACCAGGTGTGGTCTTCTGCTGATGTAGACCATCTGATTCAAGGTTTCATGAAGTGTGCATTTAGTGAAGCTCTTCTGCATTCCTCAGTTGTAACGATTGGTTATTTAAGTTACTTTTGCCTTTCTATCAGCTCAAATCACTCTGGCCATTTTCTTTAGACCTCTGTCATCAGCAACACATTTTCACCCAGAGAACTGCAACTCACTAGATATTTTATCTTTCTTTGAACATTCCCTATAAAATCTATATATGCCCGTGCATTAAAAGCCCAGCGGATTAGCAGTTTCTGAATTATTTAGAAATCCTTCACCAACAATCATGCAAGATTCAAAGTCACCTTTCTTTCTCATTCTGATGCTTAGGATCCTGACCATGTTTACAAAACTAAATGCATCAATTTTCTCCCATGTGATTGGATGATTAGATATTTGCATTAACAAGCGATTCAACAGGGGTACCTAATAAAGCAGCTGTGACTATGTATGTTCCCTGATATTGGCCATATCACCCAGTACACCATATTACATTACAGATGATGGAACTGAGAAAAATGGGCTATACAGACAGGCTGGATCTCACAAACTTTCAAAACAACATAAAAACACAACAAGTGTTCGATAAAAAGTCTTATTTTCAAAAGAATATTATTATTCCCTATTTAATCTTAAACTTTCTATTACAAAACGTTAATGGCTTATATATACTATTAGTTCATACCGTATATTCCGGAATACACACGCAAACCACAGTGATATACCATAATATTGTAGCTATAGTTCTTTTGGCAATTGTTTCTGTAGAGATATACATAAAACTTTTAAAATATCGCCCTGTATATCGCGTACGATTTATTATTTCTATCCAAGATACTTTGCAGCGAATTATTGATACTGGCAGGTGTAACCAAGTCAATAGAGGATTAAGATTTATTCTAATTCTGACACGAAGTGTTTTATTTAGCAACAGGCAAGTGTTCAAACATTATAGCTAGAAAAAACCCTCTTTTTAGCAGCTATAAATAGCCTTTAGCGTTTACCTTCTTACAGAACAGAGTAAACTACACAGACACCGCAAGAGCTGGAAACTATCCCCTGTCTGTCTCGACTTACTTTTATTTATCTTAATGCTTTAATAAATGAACCGAAAGTAACTAAAAGTAAATGTTTTTTACTTACCATTAGTTGTGTTTGTGCTTGTGTAACCTGAGCACACACCAGCGCCTCTTAGCTTCACTGACCGGAGGCCGTTGGCACGTAGCTACTCATTTGTTTATCTTTGAACTGATTGGTTGGTGAAAAGCACGCGCTTCACAACCCATGACGTAATCCGCAGGTGCAAGTTCAGTATTTACATAAAGCTGAAGAACAAACTGTAGCTTTGTGAGCACTGATTTAATGTGATTTATGTGAATACCATATCATTTTAATAATAGAAACAATAATACGACGAATATTAATAATACTTTACTGTAAATATAATAAATAAACATTTAAGTCGCATTAATGTTTATTTCTATACTTGATTTATATACTTTATAAACATTTAACTCACTCTGATGTTTATTTCACCTGCACATTTTTTTGTATTCTGTTTATTCGTCTCTTGTACAGTCCTCAGAGGAGCCGCTGCACATTTCACTGTACTTTTGTACCAGTAACAAATGCACATGGCAATTATAAATATTAAATTGTAGTCCCTGATCTGTATGGAAGCATCACTGGGACTCAAAGTCGTGTGGTAGTCTATAATGTAGAATCAGTATAGACTGATCTAGTCAGTACCCAAATAACCATTACATTATCCATGCAAAAAAAGAAAAATGTCTCAGTTATTGTCAACTTTAGTCTTTCTTGATCCATGACCGGGTTAGCTTCTCCTCCACACGGTCCATATATGCACTGTACACTGTTCTTCTGCGCTGATGCCTCTGTTTAAAGTGGATCAAAAGATATCTTAGAGCACTTTCTAAATCGATCCAAAGCAAAGTTACTAAACGCAAAATACCTACAGAAATAGTTAAGTGAGAGTTATTAGAACCACAAAATAGGAAATTCTTTCTAAGTTTAGGTAATAGTGGTTTAGAGGCTAAAATGAAAATGATAAGCTTACAAATCCCCAGTGTCCAAATCAAATAAATAAGATTAAAAGTAAAACTGTAGTAGTGTAGCTGCTGGACTATATTCCAGATGGTCCAGGTTCAAACCCCAGCATTGCTAGCTGCCACGGTTGAACACTATATCAAAGCCTTTATCCCACAGTTGCCTGCATTATACTTTGGAAAGTTTTATCAGTTGTAAATTCTGTATTCTGCAATTAAGTTTTGTAAAAGAGAACCATTACAGTATAAATAGTAGATACATTCTGCCAATATTGCTGACAATACCTTTCAGCCAGAGTTACTAATCAATGCAATTTTAGATCAGTAAAGTAATAAAATCCCATAAATTAAATAATTTTCCGCGATCCAAAATAAGCACATTTTAGAAACCACATCCTAGCTGACTACTTTTGAGACATAAGAGGGAAGTGAGTGAAAATATTATTTTATGTTATATTTTTGATATTTTATTTCCCTTTAAAGTTATTATGCATGCACATTTGTCACAAAAATAATATTTAAGAAATAAGAATGGCTGATTTACATTAATGAAAAGACTACAGGAAATCCCTCCACCCACCGTGTATGTAGCTGACTTGGGTGGCCAAGGGGACTTTGGCAGTATGAGCCTTGCATCCCATTTCGGCTCTGCTGGTTTGAAGGTGATCATTTTCTTTTCTGGGCCTCCATACAGAGGAATTGACTCGAACTGGATTCCTGTGAGTTTTAAATATTACAAATGTTAGATACTGGAATGATTGTCATAAAGAAAGACTGTGCGAGTTTTATGTTATATGATCTAAGTTACACTGCTCACAAAAATGAGAGGATATCTTAAAATGAATATGAAGAGGATCCCACAAGAACTGCTGGACAATCTGATCCTGTCCAAGCCCCATTGCTGTCAGTGTGTTTTGGCAATTTTGGGAGACCATACACCCTACTGAACAGTCAATGTGGGGCACTTTCATCCAGTGTGGTATGCTTCTGTTCACCTCCATGAATAAATTACTTGTTACTCAATCAATTTGACTTTTCATTTGCTTTTCTGATTATCTTGTTTAATAAAATAAAATCAAATGGGTTATTTTTTAATTGATGCATATTCATTTTTAAATATCCTCTAATTTTTGTGTTAATACAGGTCTGGTGCTGGTACAACTTACATGATCTTGCGGGTAATGCTGGTAAAGGTAGTTAAGTAACACACTGTTGTCTAAAACACTAGTTTTCTTAAGCATATGCTGTTTTTAAGCATGATTATCCATATATAAAATTTCTTATTCCTTACTCCTGTAACAACATATTTTAATTCATATTATGAAGTCCTATGCTTTAATGTTATGTTAACCATTTGACTGTTGATTCCATTTAAATAAATTACAGCATTCAGGCAGTGGCATTCAGTACAGTTCACCAAACTTTAGTACGTTTTTATAAAAACAATAAAATTACTACTTGTTTCAAATAAATTCAAATTTCCAGGATCCTTTTCCATGGATGTCACCATCTCTGGCAGATTTCCAGCGCACTGCAATTAGACATAAAACAAATGAGAAAAGACTACCATCTGGTGTCAGTAGATAACATAAACTCGTAAGAAAACATCTAGGAACCATGTATTTTTATTTAATAAAATATATACAATAATAAAATATGTTTTTTCCTAATAAATACCAAAGGCCTTGTCAGTTGCATGGAAAATGTAATATTTCTCCAATTTATTACAAAAATATAAAAATGTTGGAGAACAAACAGCAGTTCATTTGCTGAAATAGTTTGTTCAGAAATAAGCTTTCAGAACTTTAGCATTTATTTGTGGTTTAGTTAGGATAAGTCTCATGTTCATTTGTTACTTGCAGAGGTTATGTTTACCTCCTTTCCTTTAGAAAGTCAACAAACAGTATAATCGGACCAGAGGCAACCAATAACCCAGTACAGTCATGTATGGGATGCTTTTAAATAAGAAAGAGCTCTCAGAAAGTATAAACATGTATTTAAAAAATAGCTAAGCATTTAATAAACTTACTGGTCTGAAATTGTGAGGCTTTGGGTTTTTATAAGGACCAGACGGAAATTGTCCTGACTTCACAAACTGCAGCTCTAAATCCAGCAAGCCTGGGGGTCTGTATGATGCTATAAATGCTGGCTCATTCTTCTTCTGATCTGATTTTAATAACTGGAGTAAAAGAAGTTTAGCAGGTCTTCGAGATAATTCTGCTAAGCCATCATTGAGGATGGCTGGGTCCAGGGTTGTTTTCTTCATCCTTGGTAAGTTTAGTGAACGGTACAATTTTGGGCTGAAGTCAGGTGGCTTTATGTTCCACAAGTCAGAGTGACCAATGTTAATAGTTGGTAGTGATAGAAAATGATCACGGGATTTGAACAAATCTTGACTGGCAGTAAACAGACACTTTTTGTTGAAGGTGAATGATTTTTCTGAATTCAGCACATCTGCAGAAGTCATTGATTGGAGATTTTCCTGGGAAAAACAACAGACACTAATAACTATTAAGTATAGTACTAGATATCTAGATATATGCTTTGGAATGAACATATATTAAACATAAATGGAAGAATTTCCTATAATGGGTTCAGACTTTTTGCCCCCAACATGTATCTATCATGATAGTTTTAAATCTGTCCTGATTTTATAGATGTCAAACATAACTACTATTTACTATTTTTTGACTAAAATACTGCAGTCATCTTATAATAATTGTCTATGTTGTTTATTAGATTTTAAGATGTTACTGCAGTCATTATAATGTCTTTGTGAGGCACTTTGTTAGCAGGTTCAGATGTTAACTGAAAACTTAGTGGTTCATGACCTCCCAGGGGTGTTGGTACACGTTTTGGGACTGTGGTGACTTAAAAGTTAAGGCACTGAACTTTGGGCCAGAAGGTCCACCTTTGCCAAGCTTCAGATTCCTGTTGATTCTTTAAGCAATACCATTAACCTTAACCTTGAACTGTGAGATACCAGTTGTAAATCACTCTAGTTAAGTGTCTGCAAAAAAAGACTTTTCATGTTGATTTTACCACCTGACATTTTCTGAAATAATTATGTGTGAAGTTTAAAAAAATAAATAATGAATAACGAATAAAAGTATTAATGAAGTGATGGACTGACATGATATAGGCGATAGTTTAGACACCCAAAAAGTGACATCCAAAAATGGGTAGTTTTTTTTAATTAGTTTAGATTTTGCCCCCACAATTGTTGCTTCAACGGCCTTTGTTTTTCTAAAAGGGTTTTCTATGAGCACATCGACATTCCCCATCAAGTTTCCAAACACATTGGAAGCAGAAACCTGTCATAGTGAGAGTTACTGGGGTATTAGTACAACCCATTCTACTGCTACTGTTTATCTGTGGACAAAGTGAGTGTTACTGAAATGGCAGAATTCAATAATTGGTTGTCCATAAACATTTGCTTATACAGTGAATGTATGTTTACACAAATCATAAAGCGTTTACGTTAAAATATTTGTTATATTAGCAATATCCACTGATTAACACACTGTCCTGTGTGTTATTTACAATGCATATTCTAACACTTTGTTACACAAAGTTCAATCACGTAATTAAATCAAAATGTTATATTTAATGAAGTGCAAAATATATGTGATCAGACACTTTTTTAGGCAGTTGCATATATTAAAAAAAACTGACGATGACTTTTATAGATCTGTTCATGTTGGTTGTTATATTAACCAATATTGGATGCACTGACAGATGCAACAAAATGAAACAAACAGGCAGTTATACTAAACAAACTATTAATCAGATTAAAGAATTGCACTTTTTGTGGATAAAAATCTAATTGTATATTACCATTTCAAGTTCAGTCATCCGTCAGTCGTGTAAATGAGGAGTGCAGGTTGTGTTGTTGCAGTGTGTTTGGAGTATGGAGAACAATAAAACGAGGTTGCTAGGAAAATTGTGTTTACACTAAAGATTTTGTAAATGCAAAACACAGAGACAGGAAGCAGTGAGGTATCTGCAAGTCCTATTAAGTGGCTTGCAATTATTTGTCTTCATGCACTATGCACTTTGCCACTGGTTCTCAACCCCCCAGGATCCCCTACTCTCATGTAGTATTATTAAATCAGTGACAGGAAAATATACAGCATTACATTCAGTTCAATTAAATTTGGTTTGAATATAGCAATTTTAATAACAGAGATGTTATTAGTAATAGAGGTGCCAGTAACCCACATCTGCACTCTTGATGCCAGCAACGACTGTGAAATAACCCATATACAAATTCAACCTCACTCTGCCAGATACAAATGTGACTAGCTCAGTAGGTAGAGTGTCAGTTTATAGTGCTGAGCTTCCCTGGTTTGTTTGTTACGTGATGTGTGAAGTTGTGTTTCCTTGCTAAGAAACACAAAGTCCATAAAGTCCGAAATGGTTTCTGTCACCATTCCATTCCACATCTGTGCGGGCCTTCCCTACTGAAAAACAAACAAAAACAGACGAGCATGATGCTGCACTTGGTGGTGACCAGTGTTTACTGTATTTTAAACATGTTTATGCTGGGAATGCTGGTCTTTGCTGAGGATGCTGGTGACCAGCACATCTTGGTCTTTATTGGGGGTGCTGGTGACCAGTGCATGCTGGTCTTTTCTGCATTTTCTGGTGACCAGCACATACTTGTTAAACAACAAAACCAGCAAGATCATACAGGGCAACCAGGTTTGCCAGCAAGGTTATGCTGGTTAACCAGCAAAACCAGCCAGCTTAAACCATCATGGATCTGATGTTGGTCAATGCTTTTTTTCAGCAGGGTTTGCTGCATTTTTGGACATTGCCTATGAGTACCTTGTTACAAAAGTGATTTTTGACCCCAGGCTAAATATATGAAACTCAGCTCACTGCAGTGGTGGGCATGCAAATTCTCGTTGTGCCACCGGAAATCCTGAAACAAATATTAAACAAATTTTAATAAAATGGCAATAAAACTCTCTCTGTCATCAAATATGTTTTAAAAAATTGCTTTTCCGTTTAAACATATATATTTAAAAGCTCCGAAGCCCCACATTAGCCCCTAATTTCAATTACTATCCAATAGAGGGCAGCAAATACCCTATTTTTGTATATGTGGCTTAAATCTAGTTTTAAAACTATAGGTTAATTTATGAGTTTATATGTGTCTATATGTTTCAATTTACATGACAAATGTAAAGATTTGGTTATTATCTTGTCATCAGAAATGATGATCTTCAAAGAAAACAAAATGTTACTATTTTTAGGGACAAACAATTCCTGGAAGTATATCCACACTGCTGCATGTAGGCTACATATGTACAACAATAAACATATTATGTTTATGTTATATATTATATTAATATGATTTAGTAATTATGCCTTAAATGTTGGAGAAATGTGACATTACGAAACCTGTTTTAATATTTTTATCTTATCATGTTAATTTTGTTCTTATTAATATATGTTAATAAGGCTGTACACATAATATGCAGTGGATCACTAATGCTGCTATATTTTTTTTGCAAGCATGGCAAGCATGGCATTTTCTGGCCAAGCATGGCAACAACACAAAAACGTTCGAAGACATAAAACAAACAATTTTACAGCAGAAAAATTAGAACTTAGGACTTTAGTTATAGCTAATAAAGTTAGATCATCTGAAAGCAGTGAATAACCCACTGCAGATTTTAAAACAATATAAGACAGTAGATAAGCCAATAGGTGCCAATAGGTCTGTCAATAGGTCAAATTACACATCTGGTTTTTATTGGGGTGAAGCGGTGGAGGAAATACCTTGGGCAGACGTTCTTCAGCTGGCCACATCAGACACACAGTTGTTAGAGTAGTTTGGCTCATAAGGGAAGCTATTTGGAGTTGAAGTGCAGTCTAAACTGTTACAAAGGAAAGAGCTTAGCTGGAAGAAGACATCACAGTTTTATATTACAGTCTTATAAACATGGGGTATACAGCTTATGTCAAGCCTCATAAGTTTCTTTTTGTTTTAAAAAAAAAGTCAATTCACTGATTTAGATCACCTGAGTACCAGGACAACAGCTTTTTAAGAGCTCAGAAACAAAGTGACTCTACACTGTGCTCTAGTTGACCTCACCTTGTGGGTTATGCATTATATAGGGTTTGATTAAATATGTGGTGTCTAGAATATAATTAACAAATAATCTGAGACATTATATATTTTAATAGCTCAAGCGTCTTGTCTCATTCAGGTTTCGCAGTGGGGTGGTACACAGGACTCAAGCACAGACAATTTCAACAGAAATTCTTCAGACAATTCAACAGACAATTCTTATAACAAACACAATTTCTTCAAAATGCAGCAATGTAAGGCCTGACAAGGAGTTAACAAACATTCACTGTAGCCCATGAGTTTCTAGGTGTCTGTTGCGAGTAAGATTAATGTTCACAGAGCACATGGCTTGTAATGTTCATTTTCAGCAATGCCTGGACACACAAGCTTCACTGACGAATGGAAAGTGGGCACAGAAGAAAACATGTGAGTGTTAATTGGTCCACTTTTCGTTTACCCTGCCAGGATGCACAGCTTCTTTTTACAGTGACTGATCAGGAATCAGAAACATGATTGCCTTCTTAAACTTTAATAGTGGGAGTAGATCTTATGGGTTATTTACAATATTTACACTTTACAACGATATAATGTTATAACTACAATTATAGGCTGCACAACAAACTGTGGCTCAACTGGAGGGATAATGAAAGTGTCCTGCTATGGTAAGTACAACCAAAAAACAAAAAAAGTTGGGAGATTATGGAAAATGCATATAAAACACACACACATGTTAATAAATAATTTTCTGCATTTCAGATTCCAGATAAAAGTTGGGGATGGTAAATCATTTAGCACTTTGTATGTTGCTATTCTTTTTCAGCACAGTTAAAATATGTTTTGGCACTGGGGATACTAAGACATTCAGTGTTTCAGGTGTTATTTTGTCGCATTTTTCCTACACACGTGCCATAAGATGACCAATATCGTTTTACAGACAGCATATGTAGTCCTAAGATCTGAATGTACTTTTCTGCATTAATGCTGCAATCACAGAAAGGTTCTTCACGGAGTTTGGGTCAGGTGCCTGTGAAGGAAAGATCATTATAATTAAGCACTCTTTGAACTTACTTGGTTTTCTATGACTTGTTGTAAACATTTAAGTTGTGTTCTGGGTCATTGTCGTTTTGTAGCATGAAACTCTGTCCACAATGATCCAAAAAAAGCATTTTCACTAGTGATTTCAGGCATTTGGTTGCTTCACTTATTGATGTCCCTATTCATATATGAATAATTATATGAATGCAAAGTTAACTGAAGGACCACAAGTCCCCCGAAAGTGTTGATACCTTCCTAAGTGTTTCTGTCTTTTCTCAACACAGTGTGTAAATGGTTCACTTTCCAGATGACTCTTGACAGCTTTCATTATTCATACCATGCCTGTTACTCTCATCTACACAAGCAAATGGATGGATCTTAATTTAAACATTTTAACATATCCCATATGGATATCGGATTCCATCACGCTTCTCACAGGATTTACACAACATCTTGTGTTTAACTGTTTATTGACAATCCTTTGGCTGCTAAACGCTGCTGATATAAATATAGCTAAACAATGAGTGAGCTTTAGTAAATGTGGCCATTTGTTCATAAAATATCAGTAACTTGAGATTGGAAAGAAATCTCTTTTTATTTATTGTAATGGTCTTCTCGCCAGGATTTTGTTAAATTGTCACAAGGAACATTTAGATGCTAGAAAAGAAACATTCATGTTTGATTCATGGATTATTAGTCTTTCTGCAATCTGAGAAAGTTTTCCTGATTTCAAGCCCATGGACATCAGAAGCGCTTTAAATGTGGGGCAAACAACGGCGGATATATAATAAATAAGATGCCAATTCCTGCATTGTATTTTTATCAAGTTTGTATCAGTTTTACCTACAGAAGTACTTTGATTCAGGAACTATTTTAGAGACAGGTTCAACAATAATGCAAGGAACAAGGACCCTTATTTATAATAATCAGTTATAATAATGGTGATGACACTCATGGGTCAGCCCCTCACACACACAAATGCGTGCATGTGTGTCAGTGTTTGTGTTCAGTCACGCCCAATTACTAGCTGTGTTGACTGATAAACAGGAGTGTGCTATATGAACTAAGAGTGTGGTATGAATTTACTTATCAGTTGTTTTAAGTCTTCATAGTGCATGTGCCTTTTGATTTCTGTTTCAATCCATGTGCATGACATTTTGATCAAATACTGATTTTGATCATGATAATTTTGTTCAAATACATGTTTATCTCATGCTGTTCTGGCCTTCTTGACAGCACTGATTTGAAAATGTAAAAAATGATGCCATAACTTTTAATAATTTTGCCTATGTACACTAACTACAGATTGATACTGAATGATCCCATTTTTATTTAACCTTTGGGTTCCACATAGTTAAATCTAGTTTTTCATAAGCAAAAAAATGGTACTTATCAGTAAGTGTTAAATTAAATTAAGTTTATACATTCTTTATTTCAGATCAGAAATGAGCAATATCAATTTTGTGATCATAGATGCAATTAGGTACACAATTGACATATGTTGTTTAACAATGTTTGACAATGTAATTGGAAATTACGTACACTTAAAAGGTTAATGAGTACGAGGACTTTACTATTTGTTTTAGTATTAATGAGCAGTTCCCATTTTGGAAATGAAGTTTGATTCAGTTATCAGCCATGATCGATTTATATACTTAGAATTTTTGAACAGGTGTAATATAAGATCGGTTAAAGGTTTCAAAGGTAATATATTTTAAGTAGTGATCAGAATAACACTGATTTATGTTATTATACTATTGTATTATTTAACAACCACTTAAATGTGACTATAATCTGACTGCAGCCTTTACCTCAGTTTAAACCAAGGCGCTCTGTGACCAGTTAAAGGGAAACGCGCGGAGCAACTTCGAGTTCTTCTCTCTTTTCGGTATTTGCCCATTTTAAAACATTTCTTATACTTTTGGACCCGTTTTATCACTCGTGTCCAGTAGGTTACGTCTGTACACCCTGACTTCTGTGTCTTATGTTTATTCTTAAGCAGTTCTTCTACACCGGGCGTCTAAATGTTTTCATCCGTCAAACCTGGACGAAGAGCAATGAGTCGCCTCGTTCGGTTGGGATTTAACATTTTTTATCTTGCTTTTACTATTTTCTGCATCACTGACAGTTCTCATCTTGGTAAGTTTTAAAAAGATTATTCTGTATTAATACTTATTTTATAATAGTGACAAAATGTAACAGTTTAACTCTTACATGAAATTGTGTTCTAAACGAACACTTTTAGTCCCTTTTCTGTAAATTAACGCATTTTATAACATATTTTTTAAAATATATGTGCTACTTTATTGTTGCAGTGGAGTTACTGTCATTATTTACATTATGTTTATCATCAGTCTACATGTATCTTGAGTTTTCTATAAATTCTTCTTTAAGTTAAGTTAAGTCCTATTTGCTTCCTTACTGAAAAAAACAAGCATTGACCAACATCAGATCCATGCTGGTTTAAGCTGGTGTGGTGCTGGTTAACCAACATAACCTCGCTGGCAAGCTGGTTTCCTGGAATGATCTTGCTGGTTTGTTTTTCAACCAGTATGTGCTAGTCACCGGTATACTCAGAAAAGACCGGCATGCACTGGTCACAACCATCCAAGAACCAGTAAATACCAGTATGTGCTGGTCTCCACCATCCAAAACTAGCAAATACTAGCATGTGCTGGTCAACAGCACCCCCAGTAAAGACCAGGATGTGCTGGTCACAAGCATCCCCAGCAAAGACCAGCATCCCCAGCATAAACATGTTTAAAATACAACAAACACTGGTCACTACCAAGTCTAGCATCATGCAAAAATCCAACAATGAAGATATATAGCAGTTTTATTGTTGTTTATCTATTAATTAGACAACATGTTGGCAAAAAAACAACAAAATAAAACATCTCATAAGGCTTTGTGGTTAGGCTCTGGTATACTAAAAGGGAGGCAATTTCAAATCCTGACATCACTGTTGGACACAGTCCTTAAATTCCAACTGCTCAGCTTGATTACATAATTGCAAGGCTGTCTTAAACGTTATAAAACACTGTAAGCATTAACAGCTGAGTTAGGGTGTTTGATCAGTGTTGCATTAATAACTCGCGCACTTCCATACTTTACATATACAGTCATTTCTGCAACTAAAAAATCTTAAGGCTGAGGCTCGAGAAGGGCTGTAAAATGACTACTCCATTCATTTTTTCAATTTCATGAAATATTTACTCACATAAATGTGTGGACCCTTTTGTTAGTGAATTACTATTTTAGTTTTGTTGTAATAATGGAAAACGGTGCACATTACACACAAAGGTGTGGAAAAAATATGGAATAATATTTTTTATTATAACTAATATTGGGGAACACTATTTTTTCTGATTTTAAATGCTAGCTTTTACTTTTACATAGCACATGAATGACAATGCTCAAGATACAGTGCTCGAGAGCAGGCCATTGCACAGCCTGTTGCAGTGTCTTGACCCAAACATTTTCCCTCCCTTCCTTCCTTTCTGCATTCTTGGTTGGAAGGCACCAGGACTTGAACCCAGCTGGTGGTGGGTTTTACTGCTTACTGCTCGAGCGCTGCCAATAAATATAACAAATAATATTAAATAAAAAAATGAACAACAGTCCTTAATGTGTCTTATATATTACTAGATCCTATTTTTATTGTGTGTTTAAAACTGAAACAGGAAAGTTTTGTTTGTATTTTAAATGATGCATTTTAAACCTTGACAAGTGATTATTGAATAGATATGATTGATTGGGTTTCTAATATTACATGGCTGACCATTTATTGTTGAGATTTTATTGCTAATCTGCTGCTGCTCAAACTGAGCATGTCTAATCTAACTGGTTTTTAATTTCTTTTTAATTTTTATGACCTTTAAAATGATTAGATATTTGATTTTAGGTCTGTTTTAACTCTTCTACTAGCTGCGTACATTTTTGGATTCCATCCCAGTCTCGTGCTCTCATACACCCTTGACTTTGACTTGCGATGCTATGCACCAACTGACTGATTCTTTTCAAATGATTTTTTAAATCACAGAGTTTGCTATTTACAACCCTAATCTAAAGCAGATGGGCAAAGTTAGGGTCAGTTAGAGTTGGTTTGTGCATTGAGAATAAGACAGACTTGTAATCCCTGACCTTTATTTGTTTGTTTTTGCTCTCTCTAACAGCCTGATTCTGCTCTTTATTGAGTCAAAAAAAAAAAATCCGTATATTGGTCAAAAAAGCTACATTCTGGTCATTCTCTTGTATAAAGAAACCTTTACCAAAGGTAAATAGCAATAGGTATATATAACACTCTTAGTAAGTGCATAAAGAGAATCACTCCTAATGACTATTTTACCCTCTATAACTCTAGGAAGATATAATCCTACATCTTTAAGTTATTATGCATTTTCCATTGAAATACAGCTTATTTTCATACCATTTACATAGGATAATGGACCAAACAACTTCATACTGTATGTGTTTGTATTTGTGGTAACCTGCTAAAGCAGGTAAAGCAGCTTTGATTACCGCTAAATTATTCAAGAGGGCTTACATAAAATGGTCTGCCAAGAATCTGACTTACACAAGTATTAAAAAAAACATGCTGGACAGCATTCTCCCATTTACATGATTCCATGTTGGGCTACTAATGAAAGGCTACATATATAACTTGTAAGTTGGAAACAACAAAAATTTCAAAGGAAAATGCTCTATTCTGCCTGCTCATGCCTGCTCATAACTAATGATCAGTTACCATCATCTTGTATCATACAAGAAATCAATGAAAATCAGTGCAGATGGAGACACGAGAGGTTTTACTTATATACGGAATGGAGTTTTTGCTCACATAAATTAGGGGATAGTTTAAAATGAAATCTCCTATTTTTGTGACCAGTGGATGTAATGGTGATGCTTTGAAGTGTGTGTGTGTGTGTGTTCGCTCATGTGAGTTGTCTTGCTATATTTGTGAGAACCAAAATGTCCCTTTGACGATCAGAAAACCTGGAATTTTGACTAGTGAGGACCGTTTTATCTGTGTGTCTTTGTGTGTGTCTGGGCATGCACGTGTCCCTAGTACAATCTCCGGAGTGCAGTCCAGGAGGTCACAAAATTCTGCAGAACCCATATAGAAGCACAAGCTTTTCCTCTCGTCTGCTGCCCCAGATTGCCCCGCAAGAAAATCTCATCTGTGACCATTCTCTGACACCTGGATGGTACCAGTTCCAGATCTTTGACAAACCAGCTCAAATGCCTACCAAATGTGTGGAGGTACTATAAATATACAAGCTTATGTCTAGTGCAGATGTGTAATAACATTTCCTTTGTGTAAGGGCAAATGCAGTTCTGTTGGAGCCAAGATTGCATTTGAAATATGTTAACTCAGCAACTTAAGTTTAGCTAACTTGATCTAAATTTGTGCTGCAAGACCAGTCCGTCTTTTTTAAGTAAACATTGAGTCTTTGTCTACATTTGGTTGATGATTCCAGTGGACATAGGGGATGGCTGTTTTTTAAACAGAATCTTCTTTGTTTATTCTTCTTTTAAACTTCTGTAAGTCGCTCTGGAAAAGTGTGTCTGCTAAATGCTGTAAATATAAATCATCAAGTGTTTGAAATGAGGAGAAAAGTCATATTAGACATAGCAGAATTTTGGCAGAGTACGTTCCTTGAGTGTGGCTCAGAGGAAAGAACTGCTGGAAAGAGCATTTCCTGAGGACTTGGGTTCAAACCCCAGACTGGGCTTGTAATGTGAATGTCAGCTGATGTATTTGTGTGGCCCTGGGATGGATTGACATCCCAGCTGGGAGCATTAAAACCCTCAGGACCCAAAGCATTGTAGTGATCCTGACTTGTCACATTTATGCTACATTCCAGTGCAAAATCAATTTTCTTTCTGTGATCTGTCTAGGTGAATCATTGTGGGACACAAGCTCCAGTGTGGCTTTCTCTTGCAGAGGGGGAGACCCTCCCACGCCCACTGGAGGTTAAACAGCTAACTGCTTGTGCTACCTGGCAGCTACTCAATGGGGCTAGAAAAGAGTGCTGTTTGTTTAGGTTGCCTGTCTCTGTGCGTAACTGTGGAGAATTCTATGTGTATCTGCTCCAGCCTACGCAGGGTTGTATGGCCTATTGCGCCGAGGGCAAGTCTTTAAATTTACTATTCTCACACAGCTGGCATACTCATCAACACAGTGTCCATAAAATGATAAATGGAATGAGAGCTTTACATGTATTTCATATTTGTAGAAATATCCGTCTCCACAAAGCCAGACTGTGAACTGGAACAGAATCACAAAGATCGAAGTTGCAAAGGTATGAAAACATGACGACTTATGATAGTAAATGTTATGTTATTCAGTAATGGAGCGAGTAATGGAATGATGACAACAGTGTATTATTACTACTGCAGTACGTATTGAAAGACAAGACAAGAAAGGATATTTGCTGAGGATAGATAGTTCCACAAAATTTTTCATTTTTATTTAAACTGTTAATTGATCATTCTTCATATAGACTATAACTTTTTGCATTGTAATTCTTAAAACTTCACAAGAACTGTTAAAAACAACTTAATTGTTTAACAAAAAACATGTAATTTAAGAGTTAAATTCCCTGGGTTCAATCCCAGGGTGGAGAGACTTGGGTTCTTTCTGTGTGGAGTCTGCATGTCCTCCTCATGTCTGCATGGGTTTACTTTGGGTACTCCGGTTTCCTCCCACAGTCCAAAGACATACATGTTAGGTTAATTGGTGTCTCTAAAGTGGCCCTTAGTATGTGACTGTGTGTGTGTGTGTGTGCCTTGCCCTACGATGGATTGGCGTCCTATCTAGGGTTGTTCTTGCCCTTGCACCCAGAGTTGCCAGATGGGCATTGGCCGGCCCGTGACCCCATGTGGATTAAGCAGAAGATGGATGGATGGAATATATTTAGTTTATTATTATCTTTAGTTTATATATATTTAGTTTATTATTATATACCTCTTTGCTCATTTTTCTCATACTGCTCTTGTACTTCCTACTTTTTTAATGCACTTCTTTCAGCATATCTGGATTGTTTCAGGGTGTTCATTGTTTTTCCGGAGTTTTTTTGCAATACAGACCAAAATATCTGTGGTCTGACAGTCAAGTCTGAAAAAGTTTTTTTGCTTAATGAGTTTGCCATGTGTCTTGTTTGCTAGTTTAAGAGCTGCTATGAGATTAATGGCAATAAGCCTCACCCAAGGCTCATCTTTATACTCACTCAAGCCTTTCACTTACTGTTCTGTCCTCCCAGCTCCAGCCAGTGTTCTGTTTCGATCCTGACCTCAGTCTCTGTCTGTGTGGAGTCCAAAGACATGTGCTCTGAAAATTGGTTTCCAGATTGTCTTTAGTTTGTGCGTGCATGTGGGTGTGTGAGTGTGTTCCCCTTTGATAAACGGGCACCCTCTCTGGGGGGTTTTTTGCCTTGTGCCTTCATAGGCACTGGCCTTCCTGTGACCTTGTTTACGATTAAGCAGATAAATTAATTGAATTAAACGAATCAATAATAATTCAACAAAAGTTCAAACACATCATCGATTATCAGAACATGACAAGTATTTTGGTAGATACCATTATTAGAGGGTACGCTTTATCCCCTCCTCAGTAATAAACCATGAACATACCCATAAAAAACTCTTTTATTACAAATAACATTCGCAAATGTTATGCCATACGTAGTTAAACACAGCTCCACTGGACTCAGGGAGCTTAAGTGCTATTCGCTTATTTGGACCAAAATTCCGCTTAATAAAAAAAAGAAAGTGTAAAGTATGTAATATCTGTGGAAACTCTTCGTCTCTGGCATCACTATAACGCTCCCGAGTTTCTCCCCAGCCCTCTACTGCCACCTACAGGTTTTTGTCTAACATTTCCATTTACTACAAAAAAGCCACAAGTCGCCACTTAGCCACAGCTAAAGCACATCAAATCACACTGGATAAGTTCCTCAAACGTTGACTGGAATTTAGTAAGAAGTTGTTCTTTACAGTATTATGCTTCGCATGCTGAGTACCTATACATTGTGTTGTAGATCGTTTCGAAAAACGTTATTTTTGATTGAAAGTTTGTAAGCAACAGTAGTTCTTGTTTGTATGTTGGCTATATGTGTAAAACGCACAATAAAGGTTTAATAAACATTTCATATGTTACATAGCAAGTCCTGTCTTGTAACATAAGGCATGTTTGTTTAATCGGAGCAGCCGGTTATTAGGACCAAAACGATCGCGTCCCGATGTGGTCCCATTAACCGGAATCGACTGTATATGTATACTGTCATTTATAAAAATTAATAAAAAATTATAATAGACCAAAATCAGAATCAGCCAGTCATATCAAAAAAAATCTGAAAATTGGAATCTGACAAGAAATATGCTATCAGTGCCTGTATCATGTCTTGTCCTAATGAATAGACTACATTTTAATATTGCTTTGATAAACGCTCGTCATCTTAAATTCTGCTGTTGTTCCATTTTCTCTGCCCAGATAACCAGCCTCCATCTCCATCAGCACCTCAGATTGTGCCTGAGCTTTCTGGTCCCGGTGTGTTTTTGAAGTGTGTGTTTAAAGGTCACAGTGTAAACAACTCTTTGGGATTTGTGGTGACCTGGTGGCGACTTTCCCCAAATGGAAACAAAGAGGAACTAAGGAAGGAGACAAGCTTAGAGACTTCAGCCTATATTGAGCTGGATGGAATTAACCTGCGACTTGGAGACAGGGTAGTCACATTGTACAGGTTGAATAATTGTTATATAAAACGTGCAGACATTATAAATTAGTCCATGATTATACTCTGTGCTTTTTGAGATAACAAGTTTACTTGTGCAGGTGCTCCCTGAGTTTTAATGAGAATACACTCACACAAACAAAAAATAAAACTTACCCTGAACTACACTTGGGAAAAATTGTGCACAGAAAGCAAATTTTACAACAGAGTGTTGAATATATCCTGTAAGTTATTGAAAAATGTATTAAAAGTGGAAAACAAAAAGGAATAGATAGTACATTGGTGAATGTGGGTCGCTCCTGCTCAGTCAGCTGGCTGTTGCCCGGATGCCCAGCATCTGTGGGAGAGTATCATATAGCATTTCCGGTAAAAAAATAAATCAAAATTCAGAAGTCTCTGCTGAATCTATAATTATATATATATATTATCTGATTCCCATCATGAAGATAAAATTCATAAAGCGGCCCATTGTGAAAAAGGGAGCGCCTGTGGAGTACACTGCTACTAGCATACTGATATAATAATAACATTCAAGAATCCCTTACTCACTTACTGTGTGTAGATATACTGCAGTTGCTCTAGTTTCTTCCTGGATGCCCCAGACAGGCAGAGTAATGCGGTGGAAAGTAAAGAGTTCTTTGCAGGGATTCAGGTATGTTTACAGACATCTTTTGAATGGCTATGCATTACGGCACATAAAGACATGGCTTCTTTGCTTTGGTTGAATTGCAGCTTCGACCTCAATCCACTTCTATCTCAGAGGATGGGAAGGACTATGAGCTGGTCATAGAGAGCACTGTTCCTGTACCTTGTCATTCAGAGGCATGCAGTCTGACATTACAGCTCAGCACTAGCTGTCAAGGTACAAATACTTACCCACACTCACATACTGTATCTGTATACTGAACACGTCTCCTATTACAGTAACCACTGTGTGACAGTCCTGACACTATTTGGGAAGGCTCCACCACAGCAAAGATGATCATAATAAATAAATCTGACCTAGTACATAATTTACAGTACAATTTATGGCTTAATGTATGTCAGCTTTCCTCAGATTTCCTACAACGTTTATTTTTTAATTCTTTGCATCATTTCTTCTAAAAGTTTTAGTTAAACTTTAGCCAAGACTTCAAACCTCAACTTTCAGATCAATATGCCGCAGAATCGTATCCTGTGTGCCACCACTGTTTTTATTTTCCCTCTTTTCTGTCTTTCTTCCCAAGTTTCTTTCTGAAGTAAAATAATACCACCAGATTCTTTTTTCCCCCTGGGCAAGCAATACCTAGTGCAAAACTATACCACACACTTCCTTTTAATATGAGTAAATCAGCAGTGTGTGACATAGGGAGTGATGAGGGCTGGGAAAAGTAGTCAGGAAAAGCCGCGGTCATGACAATAACCATTCTGTTACTGTTTCAATACATTATTCAGTAAATGAAATGAGATATGCAACGGATTTCCCATCTGTAGGTACATGTAAATATTTTAAGTATGCTTATGATAGATTCAACTTGCAATGAAACTCGCAATATATCCATATAATAAAACAGGGACTGATTTTAAGTATTTATTAATTAACTAATTGTACTCCTGTGGTATGAAGCTTACCACTCAATTAAAAGACTGTCCCTCCAGTCAAACTTGTTTAAGTTTCAGTGTTGTTAAAATACAAGTAATAAAATATTTTTATAAAAATAATAATTTAATAATATTAGTTATTCGTTAATGCGTTTACTGTCTGTGTTTTTCTAAAAATGCCATACTTACAACAACAGTGTGTTTCCTTCCTTCCACTGTTCAGTATAGTCCTGTCTATGGACATGTGTCACTGTAGCTGACGTGTAATGTTTTGTTTTCTTTAGATGAAGATACGCTCGGTCCTGATCTTGTTCTGTCCTCCTGTGAGATAAAACTCTCTCAATCTCCCTGCACTAAGGGAGTGTGTAGCCGATCTCTGCTTCACTACAGATCAGTTACTGACATCATAAGAGATGGAGACAGAAACACTGAGATTTCCATCAAACCTCTAGTCAGCGCCAACTTCCTCTGGAATGGATACGTACCTGAAAGTGTGCAGGTATTAATCTTATAAGTAATGTATTCATATTATTCATTCATGTTAAATTCATTTGCTTTTTTATACATGGCACTTGTTATGGTTTGGTTTCCAGATCACGGTAAAAGACATCCCGGCTGCTTACTGTTACACTTTTACTGATCCTCACATCATCACATTCGATGGCTGGTACAGTAAGACAACTGAAATTACAATATCACACATCAAAGTTATATTAAATATGTTAGTAAAGATAATGACTGAATGCACGCTTTTGTCTGTGTCTTTCCCAGGAGATACGATAATTTCCAGATAGGCACCTTTGTGCTATACAGGAGTACCGCTTTTCCATTTGAGGTGCATGTGCGACAATGGGAGTGTGCTAGCATGACAGCCTACCCCACATCCTGTGTGTGTGCCTTTGCAGCCAGAGACAGGGGCGAGGTCATTACCTTCGACATGTGTAATGGATTGGCAGGAGAGACAAAAGCACGCTTCTCAGTAAAGAGTGGAGACCTGGCAAAGAGTGGCATCCGCGTTACTGACTCCTATCAGGGCCGCAAAGTCACTGTGAGAAGCTCTTACCTGTATTTTGCTCTATATCAAAGAATGTTGAACATAGATGCACCAACATCAGAGACTGAACATGTAGAGCCAAAAACTCAAACCCATAGCAGGGAAAAAATTGACTGAAACAGTTCACATCAGACTTGAGTCGAGAACAATTCACCAACACAATTTCTTGACTTTAGTTTGGCATGCCATAGCAAACAAAAAATTACTAAGTGGTTACTAAGTGGTTACTAAGTGGTTACTAAGTGGTTACTAGGGCTGTTGCTTTGTGGTTGTTAAGATGTATACTTTCTCCTTCGACTGTAGGTGACTTTTTCTTCAGGAGTGTTTGTGCGAGCAGATGTAGCTGCCTGGGGCATGAGCCTTACTGTGAGAGCTCCTGGTTTTGATCGTGGTCACACCGAGGGATTGTGTGGAACTTTTGATGGACAACCACTCAATGACTACCACAGGGAGGGAGGGGAGACGCTTGAAAACAGCACTTCCTTTATAAATGCATGGAGGTAGTCTTTTTAATTTACATTTTCAACCATTTATGGTATTTTTGATTGTTTAGTTTAATTATCATGAATAAGGGAGATATGTATTGCATGGTGTTTATAGGCAGGTCTAACTGTGATTAAGAACCCCTAAATTGAGTTTCAGCACTCTTTATAAACCGGAGTTGAGCTCCTATAAGCTGAAACATTTTAAAACCATAAAAAGGATATGGTTTAATTTGCTGGTCTCGCACCCTTTGTCTGTTTTGTTTAAATGTTATTAGAACTGCATTGAATGTCAATCAGTGTAAATGTGAAAGTATATAAATAAAATCAGTATATTGTTATTCCTAGGCTACCACCAAGCAGTAGCCTTTTTGACAAGGCACCAAGACATCAGAGTATGTTGACTACCCTCCACTATTGCCACTGTAAGAAAGATCCACACCACTGCTCTCATTCCCATCTACGCTCCCCTTCCATAATCCCTTTTCATGATGTCACAGCAGAGCATTTCAGGCACAGACCAAATGTTAGGAAATTGTCTGGACCAACTGGCAGCAGAGATGATCAGGCATCAGGAGAGGTCATTGGTGCCCATATAATCTACAGTAAGGCTAGGAGGAGCCGCCAGTCAAGCCAAGAGGGCCATAGCTATTTCTTCCCAGAGGACCATGTTGTTTCTGCCCATCCTGAATTACCAGTGCCAGGGTGGCCCACTGATTCAGGCCTGATGGAAGCTGATGCTCGGATGCTGTGTGGTACCTTCTTGCGCAACTCTACTGTGGCACTTAGCTGTGCTGGACTTTTGTTCGGCGTGATGGACCAGGCACTGGAGATGTGTGTGATGGACCAGCAACTGAAGGATGACAGGACCTGGCTAGGAGCACTTTTGCCTCTCTTGGAGAACGAGTGTGAGAGAAGAGCAGTGGAAGATCCAGGGCCAAAGGCTGCTTTCAGGGATGCACTGTCCTTCCTTAGATGTCCTAGCCTTTGCAATGGCAATGGAGAGTGCACCGATCGAGGATGCAGGTGTTTTCCTGGATTCGGCTCATACGACTGCAGCCAGGTTTCTGGTACGGCTAGAAAGTGATCTGTCATTGTTAAATATACAGATTTGCACCACATAGCATATCCGTTCTAACGACATCCATTTAAATACATGTCTGTGGTCTCATATGGTTATTATCTTTATTATTAATGCAGTTTTCTTACTTGACCCATGTATTATCTTACCATTATCTCTGACTTACACATATGTACATTATGTACAAAAATTCTTGCTGTTGTATTAGAGCATTATATTATACACATGCAGCACCAGCCTAAGCTGACTGAATGCTGAGCAGTGTGCATAACACAACAAATAAAAATGGGCAGACCTCTGCACACTTCACAATTTCTGCATGCTTCTCAGTTCCCTAATCTATTCTGAAACACATGCCTATGCCATATTTTCAAAAGCAAATATGTTGCGCTGCCACATAAGAGTTTCTCTCATGTAAAATGCGTTTCTGTTTCTATATATGGATTTTACATTTATATTAACATTATTTTGCAGATGCCCTTATCTTATACAGTTTTACACTCCAAGCAATTGTATGTTAAAGGCTTTGCTGAAGGACCCAACAGTGGACCTTGTACTCCATAGTCTAATAGGCCACCACAGTCCCACAGTGTGTGTGTGTGTGTGTGTGTGTGTGTGTGTGTGTGTGTGTGTGTGTGTGTGTGTGTGTGTGTGTGTGTG
>JAVSBV010117143.1:0-20036 GCA_033117975.1 Parotocinclus spilosoma
TGTGTGTGTGTGTGTGTGTGTGTGTGTGTGTGTGTGTGTGTGTGTGTGTGTGTGTGTGTGTGTGTGTGTGTATTTCCTATTTATAAATACTATACATATTACACTTTTTTCCTGTAAGGTAAGGTAAATGGACGAGATATATTTGTACCTCTAGTTACAAATAATAAAGTAAAATACAATAAAGCACAAAAGATAATTTTGCATTATACTTATGACACAGTGCTATTATACTTTCTCTCACTTTCACTTCTTGGATTGCTAGCACTTTCTCTCTCATTCTTCAGTGTATTGGATCTCACTATTGTACTTACTTCTTCAGCCATGCTCTTCAAATAATAATTAAAATTTTTACTGGTAAAATGAAAGTGGGTGACTATAGTATGCATTGTATAGCAGCGTACAACATGATGAAATGATGTACTGTAAGACTTAACGAGACTTTGGAAATCAATTTTAAATGAATATTGTCTGTAATTTGTAACTCTTTTGGTTAAGTTGAAACTGCATGGATGAAGTTTGCATAAAAGGTAATAGCATAGGATTTAAAGGATTGACCTTGTTTCAAACTCTGACCACAAACACCTGCAGAAGGCGGCATACATTTGTGTTTTTAGTTTAAGTAGTACATGTACCTGTCGATAGACACTGGATACCTTGAGACAATCCATTGTTCATAATGTACTTAATAATCAATACTTCCACTTACCAGATGAAAATTGACCGGTTCCTTTATTGGAGTTTTTTAAATAACAGTGATTACCATGCTACATCTTATTTGTTTTAGGCTAAAATATGCTTACATTTTCAATAACCTACCCTCCACTTGGTTACAATAGTTGAATGAGTGTTCTTATAAGAGGGTTGCTTACTTTTACACACTTGGCAGTCACTGATAATTATTTCTTACATAACATAGTGACAGTCAGTAGATTAGCTCATTACCATGTTTCAGATTTAACACTGAAAGTTACCTACTAATTATCTGGTTTCTATAATTCAGATTTAATCCACCTGCTGTGAATGAAGTAACAACTAAATATTAGTACGGGTTGGGAAAATGTCAACATTTCACACTCTTTTCTCCTATTCTAGTGGCAGACTTTTCACTGTCCTTATCTTTCCTTGTGCTACCCATGTAGCATAGCCTGGGGCAAGTCCTCCATTATACAACAGATTACTGCAAAATGTCCTTCATTTCACATTAATTACCCTGCTCCCATATCTCCCTTTGTGTCATCATCCCCCACCAAACTTCCTCATTCATCTTCAGCTTCAATTTTATCTTTCTATAGTGTCTGCAGCTGCTTCTGGAGCTTCTTTTTCATTTACCTCTCCTGTCTATTATTCTGTCTTGCTGAGCATATGCATTTTGCATACCCATGAAGCTGCCCCCCTCCCCCTTGTGATTAAAAATGGAATTGAAATACTACTGCTATTTGTACTGCATTTGTGTTGGTTTCTGTTGTCATCATTTGTGCTGCTTCCATTTTTAAGAAAGTAAACCTTATTTCTTAAGAGTGCAGCATGACATACTTTGTTCAACCTTTATGGTGTTATGACTTGAGAATTAAAGCAGCTCAAGTGCTATTTTAACAGCACAAACCTGCACTAACGCACCTCTTAACAATCAGTGATTTCTATAGAACAAACCAGCACAAATGTATCAAAAACAAACAGCAGTATTTCCGTATTTCATTTGTCTTCACATGTGGGAGGTTCAGTTTTTGGAGGTGCATTTTGCTTATGGTACAGCACTTTTTTTGTTCGTTTGACCTTTTCTTTACCCATAGTTTAAAAATGCACTTGCTTTCACTATCATACATACTGTGGTTTAGTGCTTGTTAACTGCTTGTAAATTTGGTTTGAGTAACATGGGACTGCTATATTCTAATGAGCCAAGACATGACCCCATGATTAACAAAGTTGGTTTGGTGGCACATGGTACATTTACAGTTCTAACCACAAAGCATAATGGGACTTGTCAGACAAGGTAACTTCTTCAGGATAGATTTGTTGCTCTTACTCGTCGATGAGTTTCTAACTAGCTTTAACCAAGGTGTCCCTTGTAAAATATACTTTCCCTTTTCACTTTTCCCATATCCAACATGTCAACTACAAGACTTGACACATCTTGACTGCAGTTGTACAGAGATTGCATTATTTGTTATTTGATCTGTGAATGGTTATATAGTTTTGACTCATTGGACAATTCCAGTGTGAATCTGTGCTAATGTAACTGCATGAGACTCTTGTGATAAATGGTGTTTAATCACTGATATGAATTGTGTTACAAGTTGAAATGAAAATGTAATGCTAAAAGTCATTTTGTGGGTCATTAGATGAGCTAAAGCGATGTACTGGGTAAATTAGATTAGCACTCCAACTGATGGGCTCTGTCATTAGAGCGCTGTAATAATGGGTGATCATTAGTGGCTTTAGGACTTTGGCTGACTTGTTCTGGATTTTACGCTGTACAATCACATTACACCTGATTGAGCTTAGTCTTTTTCTGTCCTGTTTGTGCAGGGTCATGACTCAGTTCTCCTTTAGGGCAGGTGAACACTATATTTAAGCAAACAAAGTGAGTCAGCCAATATTGAAAAAAGAGGGCTTAACTGTGATTTCTTATTACATGTTTTATCACATAAATAATATGTTGTTATTAAAAATACTACATTTGATTAACTTACGATTTTTGTTATAGCCATTCTTATGCTGACCATGGTTGTGAGAAAGTGTCTGGAGCTTAACACAAAATTCACTGGGCACAGGCAGAAGTACACTCTGGTGAAGGTGCCAATTCACCCTGTAAATGCTCCTCCACATGACCTTCACATTGTAAGCATAACCCAGGAATCTAACCCAGACTCTGAAAGTGTTGTTTCCAGTGCTGGTTCTTACCATTTGAGCCACTGCTGTCTGGTGTTGGCCCTTTGAGCAAGTCCATTAACCCTAACCATCTCAGCTCAAGTGTAGGTCTCTCTGGTTAGACACTTATATAGACACTCGTAGATACACATAATATTCTTTATACAAATCTGCACAACATAAACATGGATAATGAGGCTATTTTATCTTGTGTGTGCATGTGTGCATGTGCTCTGCAATGAATTAGCACCCTCTCCAGGGATGGTTCCCACTTTGCACCCTGTGCAGCTGCCCCTTAACCATTATTAGGGGTAAGCATATTTAGAAACTCTGTGAATGAAATAACGAATAAATAAATGAATATTTCTTTGAGTAATCTTGGAAATATAATACAATTGTTTTAGACTATACATCGAGTACAGTACTCGTTTCCCATGAGTAATAATTGAGTATGTTAGTGTCAGGGGTACTGACGTTATTTGCTATAGTTTAATAAACTGATTGTTAAGGCAAGTTCTGATTAAACAGCATAATTGTCACCCGTTTTCCTGTCTACACATGACTGTTTGCTGCCCTCATTTGGTGACTGATGCACAATGCAACTATCGGTAATGCAGATGTTAACACCATTTTATAAATACTTATACTGCTCACAAAAATTGGGGGGTATTTAATTTAATTTTCTTATTTTTGTGAACAGTATGTTTGATAAGAAAATATATACAACGTTTTTCACAAAATCAAAAACGCTACAAAAATGTAATCTAATAAATGCATGCAGTATATAAAGACAGTCTGGCACATTGAACACAGAGGTGTGAGTAATATAATTTATGGGAAATAATAATAATAATAATAATAATAATAATAATAATAGGTGCCTAGGTGTTGCAGTTGAATTCTCCAACCCACTCACCAGAAGTGCTTAGCTGACAGGATGGCACACACTATATTCTTTTGAATCTCAGTTATTTAAATAACTGTTGTATCTCTATTAGCTCAAACTAGTCTGGCCTTTCTTCTCTGAACTCTGGCAACAACAAGCCCTTGTCCCCCAGAGAACTGTCAATAGTTGTAAATTTTCTCTTTTTGAATTGTATTCCAATATCTGAGTGCTGTTGTATTTAAACCTCTCTTCCTCTTTCATCCCACTTCATTGTTCTTCAGGTCTCCTAGCCCAGCTCCAGCTGCCCCAGGCTAATGTGGAGGTGATCCAGGGGCAGATGGTGGTCCTCCAAGTGTACTATATAGGCAGTGAAGATCTACATAATGCCGCCATCATATGGAACTACCTGGCTGATCAGCCTGAAATGGTAAGAGCTCTAGGCTGTTGTGAGCTGCATCCAGCTCCAGTTATAAAAAAATATGGCTACAATTATCAGTGATGTCTGTTTTTTCAGCCATACCTACTATATCCACGTTTTTAATCTGAAACACAAACTTTGCTTAGATGATGGCAATGGAACAGGTTGTCAGCTTTCCACCAACTCCATACTAAAATGGCCAAAGGCAGGCATTTGAGTAATTTTTAAGCTTGCACATATTAAATGGTAATTCTGAATAGTTGTATCATAAATAATAGTTGTTATATTTTTAGGTATTTTTTTTACGAATTGATCAGCCATCCAACTATTTATGTGACTAATATTATAATATAAATACTTTGTAAAGGAACCTTTTACATGTCCTACATGTAGAATGTTTAATGCACCTTTGTATTCTTACATGTCCATATATAAAAGTACAGGGTTTAGAGGCAGTTAAAGTATAGAAACTATTTCCACCATAACAAAACAAAAAAAACAAAACCCCACAAAAAAAAAACAAGAGGCTAACAAGATGCACAGGTGTTAACAGTCAAAGTACATGGCACAAGGTGTTTTCAAAACAATGATTTTTAACCAACACTATGACTAAAATTATGCTATTTAAGACAAACACTATAATACACCTATGTATGTCCTTTGAGGTTGCAGAAGTATACAGGATCATTAATTAAGTAAAAGTATAGAAAATACTTAAATAAAAGTTGAAGTATGAGTTCTATATTTTTTATAGTAGTGTAAAAGTACATGCTACTAATTGTACTTAAAAAAAGGACAGCTTTTTGAAATGGGATGAGTTTTTTGACTTACTGACTTAATAAGGGCAAGATTTACGTTGGGGGTACTGAGGGTACGTTGTGGTGGTACTACACCTACATGATTTGTCTGCAAAAATCATACAAATTACATTTATCATCCTTATTCACAGGTCTTTAGTTTAGCCTTGTGCAATCAGAGATTATCAACAATACTGTATGGAGTGGTTATTTACCCCTTCTGTCAAATTAAACTTACTCTATACACCTCTCTAACCATCAAGAAGTTTTTTATCCAATCTGGCGCTCACTGAATGGTTTTCTTCATTGCCCCATAAAGAGAAAACTTTATAGATGCCCAGATTTTATCACTTTCTGATGGATGATTTGAACAATATATTCAAAATATGGGATATTTCATTAGGGGATTTAGCATTTTGCAGAATCCCCTAATTTATGTGAACAGTATATGTGACTGTGGAAATGAGACACTGACTTAATCAATCTTAGATTTGAATTGTGTGGATTTTACTCAAACTTTTATCATGTTTTTCACTCTTTCTCTCCCATTTTGTAGATTATTTCCTATATGAACAATGCTGTAACCCATGGCGATCGGTTTAAGGATAGAGTGGACTTTGTCAATAAAATGCCAAACAACAATCTGTCCATCTACATCAATAATACGGTGGAGTTAGATTCTGGTCGATATATGTGCCAAGTCGTGCTTCCAGGTACTCCTGAATCTCCCAAGGAGCTGACGCTTAATGTTAAGGGTGAGTACCTACAAGCAAAGAGATCAAAATACCATCTGTGATGCACGTAAACCTTTCACATTATGTGCTTTAATGTTTAAAGTTGTGCTCTGCTTAGGCTGGCTATTTATTTATTTTGACTATTTAAGATCAATTACACTTCAATTTAAAGCATTGCATTGCAAGCATCGATTCACTTTGCTCCTTCTCTTTCTTACTTTTACACATATACCCCTAAAAGCAGCGACTAAAAAATCACCCTTGGATAAGGCCATCTGCTAAATGCTGTTAATTGTAATTCATGTTATTTCAAAAAAGCAGCAACTACATAATAGTTCACTGTTGTTTTTTATTTTAATGAAATTTGAAAGTTTCGGTATTGGAATCAGTATTAAAAGAGAGATTCTCATTTGTCTCTAATTTGTCTCTCATTATCTCTAATCAACAAACTGACACAGCATCTGCAAATCTCACAAATTTACAATGTGGACATATTTATAATTTTTTCAGTTTTGAGTTTTTCCTTAAATACACCTGCTATTGCAGTCTATGTAAGACAATGAATAGTTTTATTGTAATATCTGTAAAATACATCGAACAGACTCTGCAATGCACACTAATCTGGTGTTCCATGGTACAATGTGTTTTTTTATATTGACACTTGTGTATAATAAATATAACAAATATTATAATAATAATTTATATCACTTTTTGTTGATTCGAAGTGCTATAAATGTAACCATTACTGCTACTAAGACACCCCAAGATTTTATTGATGATGAAAATGAGTATTTTTTTATTTTTGAATTGACAATAGCAGATAAATGCATTCATTTACTGTGACTTTATTTAACAGTCACATTTATACAAATTTTACTTGCAATTTAGCAATATCTTAAAAATAATATATATACAGATTAAATTTGTACATAATTAAATATTGCATGCACAAAATATGCATGCATACTACATGCCTAAACTCACTTAGTGCATATGTATACTGACAGTGATGATGCAAGCAACATTTACACTCTGTAGTAAGAGTGCTATCTGAAAATTAAGTTATATTCACTAGGTCAGAGCCAGGTGACAGGTTTCTGTTTTATGCAACGCTGGCACTTATATTTATTAATACATTTTGAACTACTGTGTATAGAAGTATGTCATGTGTAGAACACATTGTTGAGAGTTGTTTGATAGATGGTAGAAAGTGAGCTGCCTTTTTTTAGCTTGTTGCCCTGTCTGTTGCAGTCCCTCCTGCCCCACCTGTGTGTATGGTGCGGGGGAATCCAACACTCAAGGCTAATGTCACACTCACCTGCCAGTCTAGTGCAGGCAAACCAGTACCCAAATACAAGTGGATCAAATCCAGTCCATCTTCAGAGATCTACTTCTCCCCCATGCTCAGTAAGTCACTGTTCACCACAAATATCACTACTTAACATTTGTTTACAGAACACTATCCTAGTATTGATTTTAATGGAAGCTAATATGGGAAAAATCCTGAAATATATGTGCACATGTACCCTATCAGATGAGACTGCAGGCACGCTGAACCTCAATAACCTGAGTAGAAACATGTCAGGAAAGTATGAGTGCACAGCCTCCAACTCTGCAGGAGAGAGCAAATGCTACATCAATCTTGAAGTCATCACGAGTATGTACTACTCTTTGGTTATGTATCTGTGTCTGTTGCTCTAAAGTCTGACTTTCAATTAAACTTAAACTGTCATGATTTAAATACATAAATGTTTGGACTGGAAGTGGATTTTGTGGTCAAATGACACAAAAATATGGTTGTTAGCTTTCTTGCTTGTGTTTGCCATAAAAAGAAATATAATTATAGAAAAAGGAACCAAATCCTAACTGCTAAATGTGGTGGAAGATCTGTCAAAAAAAATCTATGTTTCTTCTAAAGGAACACAGATTTATAATGTAATATACTTTTCCTAATTTTAGATTTATTGTACTTGTTGGCTGCCTCGATCAAGTACTATAGTTACAAGTAGGTGGGATATTTTAGATGAACAGTGGGCCAAATATATGGATAGAGACTGAAATGTTCACACTTTGTTACTGTACATTTCCTGCGTCAGGTCAGTTAGGGTATCTTTTATTTCCCTAACAGGTCATATCAAAGTAGTAACTTTAATAAATGATTTTAGGTTTTGTGTACAATTACAGGTTTTCACCAGGTCTCTACTCATTGCTAGTATTAGTTACCATTGTCTTTGCCTCAAACAGTTCTTATTTATAATTTGGTTAAATTTTGTTGACAAGAATTTCTAGGGGTGCCAATAATTGTAAAACAAGGTTCTGCTTTGTTTTTGTTTTTCCATTAAAGACACCAGGTCACATCCTCTCTATTTATATGAAATCATTTAGCAGTATTTTTGTCCTATTTATATATTGTTTGTCCTGTATTGCTGCCTAGCGTCAAATGCTGGTGTGATAGCTGGTGCCACGGTGGGTGCATTGCTGGGCCTCCTCATCATCATTATCTTCATCATTTTCTTCTGGGGGAAAAGGAAGGACACAGAGGAAGATTTGGCTAATGACATCAAGTAATGCTAACTTCTGCTTTATATATGGCATACAGTTATTTACTCTAAGTTATTCGTAGGCCACCATTAGAGTAGATATATTTCGTTTTAGCAATTATACAATGACCATATGTAAAGATTTTACATATTAGTAAATATGGACATTTGAATGCAGTATCAAAAGGGAAAGAAAATACACATACGCTATTTCCACAGTCTGAAGAAGCAAGATCAGGAATTATATTTTTTGTAAGTTTAGATGTCTAAGCAACCATTTTCAACAGGCACATGGAGAAAGGCCTAGGCTAAAATTCATAATGATTATGATGAAGATCAGTGGGAGGAGTGATATGTAACAATGAATCCAAGTTGGAACTTTTTGGGTCCAGTCATAAACAATGTTATATATTGTCATTATACCATTGTTGAAACAACAAATTTAGATTCTAAAATCTACTTAAGACTTTCCACAGCACTCTAAATCTCGAGATTGTTATAAAATTATAGTATTATTAAAAATTATATGCAAAAGTTAGGCATTCTCTGCTAGAACAAACATGAATATTTTATATTATTTTTGCAAATCCATACATTTTATGACATTTTGGGTGAAACCGACATAAAATTTGGTTTGGGCAAACATTTAAATGGCTTAATGGCTTTAAATGGTGAAATATCAAAATGTAGTTTGGCAAAGGTTGTATAAAAAGGACATGACTTTGGTATCTTGATGTTCATGTTTCCAAGACAGTGCCTAGATTGTTTTCTAACTTCCCCCTCGGTGGCTGCACCTCAAAGTATCTGAAGGTTCACATCTCATTCAAGATAGGATCTCACCCATCAATCCCTTTAACTAGCGCATAAAGAAAGTGACACCGGGAACAGTCCCCATAAGCTCTTATTGTCAGGCACTTTTGTACAATGGTTTATTAAAACCTGCAGAAACGGCTCACAATTGAATTTGTTTCCTACAGGAGTTGTGTTTACTTTAGAAACATAACAACATAACATACACTCTTACCAAGAATAGTCATTTTTTTTAACACCAGCAGTTAGGGCAATGTGTTGTTCCACAACAAGGTAATCACCATGCAGCCTCCATAATCCAACCAGACCATCGTCTGATCCCAAGCACAACCTGGATTAGTTGCTAAAGACAATATAGTCAATACAGTCCATAGCAGTTTATGTTTTTCATTCTGGAAACGCCTGTAAATGAAGGTCATGGTGGATAGCTGTCAACTAACGGGCAAGTATTGGGTGCCTTGACAAAAATTCCTTCTGCTAAGTGCCTGGAAACAAGCAGAGACAGGGGTGTGTCATGAAGGTGTCTCCTCTGTTAAAATGGTGGACAATTAAACTGTGAGAGCTGTTTCAAATGATGGGTCCAGGTGGTGAACCATTTTCTGAAAATACCGTCCTGCTTCTTTTAGTCCAAAGTCTCTTGAAGCCTGACAGCAGTGTAAAATGTCTTCCAAGTGCGTCATAAAAGCATACCGGGCTATCAACGATCTCATCACAAGGAACACTACCCAAAAGAAGCCTCTGATAGCCTTTTTATAGGGCAGCTGGGGAAGCACTATTACCATAACTGCATGAGTTTTTGCCACAATCCGGCTGCTTTTTTTCTGTGAATATATATATATATATATCCCAAACCTGGAAGATTTAAGACATCTATAACATGTGACTCTAATCACCCATAAACCCGTACAATTATTAAGACGTTTGTGTTTGTGCCTTTGTCATCGTTGTGCACAGGTTAAATTTGACTGGCACAGAATTGGTTACATGAGACTGATCAGTGGCTATGGCCAATCACGCTGAAAACTGATTCCAGAACTCGGCTGATTCCAGTCAATGGCCGATGCATCTTTAGTGTGAAGTAATGAAAACCAATGCAAAAAAAAATAATTTCTGCTCAACACCCTTCTCCACACTGAAGCACGGTGGTGGCAGTATCCTGTTGTTGGGATGCTTTTTATCTGCAGGGACTGAGAAACTTAAAGGCAAGGTGTTTATAGGTTCATATTCCAGGAGGGCAATGATCCAAGAATTGAACCTTCGTATATTAGGGGCAAAGCCTAGACCTCGAGGGGTGAATAATGCTTTTGCAAAAAACTATATCTCCTTTTTGTTTAAGTAACCTATGCGTTCACATTAGAATAACGAAATACACTGCTCACAAAAATTAGGGGATATTTTTTAATATTTAAATATTCAAATCACTTACCCATGTCTGTTTAACAGGGAGGATGCTCAGGCCCCAAAGCGCGTTTCATGGGCGAAGAGCGGAACTGGTTCAGATATTGTCTCCAAAAATGGCACACTGTCATCTGTCCGCTCCAGTCCACAGCCTCAGGACACACTCAACCATTACCATCACCAGTACAAAGTCAGACAGCCTACCTCTGAAACATCCTCAATTATCACCACCACAGCCAGCACAGGCTACCGACCTCGACCCACAGGCCTTTCCAGCACCCCAGAACACACCCTGCCTGGCTACAACACAGATGTCATGGTCCCACATTCACCTCCAGCAGCCACCAGCTCCAACGGAAGCTCCCTGCCCAGGACTGAAACCGTTCAGGATCCATACGCACGACTAGCTCCTCCTCCCAGTGGATTAAGTGCCGCCAGCCTGTCCCGCATGGGAGGTGTGCCAATTATGGTGCCTGCACAGAATCAAGCTGGCTCTCTCGTCTAAAATTAATATGGTTCAATGTGTATAGAGTGCTCTCTGCTGGAACTGACACTGACTGACAATAACTTGTTTGACCAGAAAGATGTTTTTTCTTACAGGACCAGGTAACTGTCCTGTATGAAAAGAATGTGCAGTATGATGTTTTTGACATTTTTATGTTTATATATATATATAACAGCATTGTTGTAGTTAGGTGTATTCTGTTAGTACTTTTTATTTCTATATTGTAAGTAAAGTCTGTCCTGCAAAGGTAATTCCTAACTCTATTACATGTTAACTAGAATGGCTTTCCATTTGTCATTTTATGCATACCTATGTACAAATGCTTTAATCAGTATATTCTTTAAGTTCATATATTTACATTTTTATACATGTTTCTATTATAATAGTGATCACTTGTATAGGTATGTACAAAGTTGTACATGACTGAACTGGAAGAGTGTTTAAAAATGGTAAATAAAAGTTATTTTGCCTTTGTGTTTGTTGGCAAAAAAATATTGTTAAATATTTACGAATACTGTGTGAATTTTAGATGTGTTGCTGACAGAGAATGGTGAATTTAACATGCACAAGCAGTAATATATTTTGTTTGCAATTTTTGTTCTACCAAACAAATAAATTAGTAGTAATAATAGATATTGTGTGGATGATTCATTATAAAAAATATTCTG
Source organism: Parotocinclus spilosoma (assembly GCA_033117975.1). Taxonomy (NCBI): domain Eukaryota; kingdom Metazoa; phylum Chordata; class Actinopteri; order Siluriformes; family Loricariidae; genus Parotocinclus; species Parotocinclus spilosoma. The sequence continues at coordinate 11,625 of JAVSBV010117143.1, forward strand.
GTGAACCTGTAAATTATACATATTGTCATTTTGAATCTGTATGTGCAAAATAATCAACTGAATACAAAACCCAAGACTGGTTGGGTTATTTATTGAAAGATTCTGAATACTGAATAACTGTTGCAGAATCTGATTCAGAATGAGTGGGACTTGCATTGATAATGAAGAAGTAAAGGCGATTGCTTTCTTTTTCCAAGACCCACCCAAACTAATAAGTGATTAATGAGCCCATAAATTAAGGTGGCAGGTAGGATTAGCGCTTCATGGCTCCTGGTTCCAGGGTTTGATTCTGGGGTTTATTACTGAGGAAGATTGTGTGTTTCCTCCACATACAGAAAGTTGTGTGCTTTGTCTGCTTTAAGTTGCACCATATGCGAGTGAATGGTATCTTTCATTGAACAGATATTTCCTCTAAAAATATTTTTTTGCAAAACCTACTGAGAGGAACACATATGACTGCTGAATTCGTGTCTCTGCTGTTCCCTTTGTTGCATTAATTAAATTGGTTTGGACATTATGGTTCAAGGTGACTAAGAAGAGCAAGATAAACACAACAGGTGTCTCTACTGGGATGTCCTGCCCACTAGTCACCACTGTTGGATTTCCTGCTTGCATCCACCCTTCTCGAGACATTCTCAACCACAACCCTAAGTGAACCAATGAATTACATTTAAACTCAACTATATTAACTGCAATGTGAAAATCCAAACATCTTTTCACAAACTTGGGCCTTCCTCAAACTGTCTGTGCCTCATTTATCTGTGTCAGTGTGGTATGTGTCTGCTAGCTTCTCAGAAAGCACTGTATTTGTGCTTATGCTCATTACCTTCAGTGTTATACCTTATTATATTTAGTATTGACTAGGCTTAGAATTGTAATGTTCTGAAATAACACGATTAATAAATTGTACTTCATGTAATATTGCTCTAATCTGTAGTTGTATGTTTGTTTTTTAAGGAGCTGCTTTATAAAATATTGTATGAGCATATTAACTTACTGTGTATAACGAACAGTAATGTTTATCATGTATATAACCTGTACTGAGCAAAGTGACTTTTACTCAGATGCAGTGTCTTAAACTGTTATATATATGAGCCACTTGGTATACAGTAAAATATTTTGTATTGTTATTTTCAATTAAATGAGAATGCATAAGCTTTTGAGATAATCACTTCGGAATGGAATTATTTAACCATTGTTTAACCAGAAAAAAACTAAGAAATCTTTGTGTGAGCTTATATTTAAAAGACACTAATGATGAATACCTGATATGTGATTGAAATGGATTCTCATTTGTGCTTCAGACTTTTGTTCCATTGTAAAGTATATAGTAAAAAGTATGGAAAGTTCCAATACATTTGTGTTACGGAGCAGTTGGAGAGGTGTACCTAATGAAGAGGCCACTCAGTGTAGATGAACAAATATTAGGAAAACAATCTTTGAGGCAACCTGAAAAATTTCATTACAACTAAAGGTGAATGTGATTCTGTGCATTAATCTTCCCCATGTCAGTGGACCATATACGTAAAGGAAATGTACATTTGAGATTATTGGCAGGAATTTTTACATACAGTATCTCCCAAAGTGAGTACACCCCTCACATTTTTGTAAATATTTTATTATGTCATTTCATGGAACAACACTGAAGATAATGTAGATTAGTTATTCTAGAGGTTGTAGAACAGTGTAAATTTGCTGTGCCCTCAAAATACGTCCGCCATTAATGTCTAAACTGATGGCAACAAAAAATAGACAAAAGTAGAGCATGGTGGTGGGAATGTCCTGATTTGGGGTGGCATGGGTGCTGCCAGCTATGGGGAGTTATAATTCATTGTACTGTCACAGTATTTCAACATAATGACGACCCCACACACACCTCCAAGACAACCACAGTCTTGCTAAAGTAAGTAAGGAGAACGTGTTAGGGTTAACGCAGTGTTGGACAATAATGGTGGCCACACAAAATATTGACACATTGGGCACAATTTGGCCATTTTCTCTTCACATGACATCTTGTGATCCTGCTCATGTGTGATAGACTCTCAGAGCAGAGCAAACATTTGTTTCTGTACTAAGTGAAAAATAATAGAATTTCTGTCATACAGTCAGGGGGTAATTAAGCTCATTAACCCCTTTCTGTAACCTTATTACCCAATATTACTGGGTGTACTAACAATTTTGCTGAGAGCTGCATTTTCTGAGGAATTTAAATTGCCAGCATAAACACCAGGAGCTCTGTTCTAAGGTGCAACAAAAATCCTTTTTGCAGAGGGAAAGCTTTTTTAAGTTCTGTTTATTGAAACTAATTATGTCATTGTGGTTATGTAGCTGTAGAGTAAACACAAATCAAATAAACATTTTGTTTAACAGCTCTAATAAACGTGACATCTAATCACATGTTTGTTTTCCCAAACAATTGCTTGTGTTATCATGCACAAAATTACCTTATAAAAGCTATTTAGCTAGAGTTTTGACCTGCTGTTTCTTCCTGGCATTAAACTAATTTCAGTAACAGGCATATTTTGCACATTTTTTCATCAGTTCTTTTTGCATTTTATTTCAGTAGCGACTTTTTACTTTGATAGTCAGTTGTGTTTAAGCATAAGACTGATTTGTGCTTTTTTTATATGGCAGATCTGATTCAGGATTCCTTAACGTAAGCGTGCAACATATGTGTGGGCTTTGCATGTTCTCCCCATATCTGTGTGTATTTCCCCCTATCTGTGTGTGTGTGTGTGTGTGTGTATGTATGGGTGTATGTATGTGCCCTGCAATAGATTGTTGCAGTGTATTCATTCAGTCACATTGCTGACAATTTGCATTGACCACTTGATGGTCTAAGCTCTTTTAAACACTACAAAATGCATATCTACTGTAGCAAACATGCTAAAATATTTCTGTACATGTTTACAAGATGGAATACTTTTTACCAATTTTGAAATCAACACCCTTTATGAACATGTTTTATTTCCTCTTCATTCTTCCCATGGTAAGAGAGCATAAGGATATTTAATAAAATCTGATTTTCCACCCCTTAATGATTCAGTCAATAAAGTTGGTCAACATTTCCACTATGCAGCCATAACACTAAAGGAGTGGCAGCTTACATTATCCTAGTGATAGAAGCGCCTACCTTTAGGCAATACCATTGCTATAAATGGGTGTCCTTAATGTTAATGCAACAATGTTTAGGTACACCTGTAAGTAACTTCTACGAGTCCCAGGACCCAAGGTTTCCAAACAGAACATCACATTGCCTACTGCTAACTTGTCTTCCTTCTATATTTCATTGAAGAATATGTGATACATTAGCAAGGCCACCTTTTCCATTGCTCCGTGGCCCAGTCAAAATGCTCACATGGCTACTTTTCTGCAGTAGACAGAGATCAATATGGCCGCTTTATTCGATCTGCTGTTTCACAGCCCCATACACTGCAAACTGCATTGGAATTTGCTCAGATACCTTCTTTGGTAGCCATCATGCAAGTTTTCAACAATTTGTGCTACAGTAGCTCTGGTCCATGAATCTAGTAATCACTAGTTGGCCCATATCAAGGTCAAATTGTACATTTCTTCTGCTTCCAACACATCAACTTCAATAACTGACTGTTAAGGTTGATTGGCATATATATCCGTTTGTTTTAAATGTCATTAATATGATTTTGCATCAAAATCAATACAAGCAAGTCTTTGGCAAGCCATTTCTGGAGAGGTTTTTTTGCTGTGACGAGGATTCTATGCAAGGGTGTGTATAGACGAAGAATAGGTGCTGATAAAGCAAGTAACACGATAGTACATCTAGTAAGTAAACATCTAGAGAACCCTAGGGCTTATGCAAGATTTGTTAGTCTCAAAAATCACAAAAATATCAATAAATGATTTTAAAAATCATAAACTACTGTACTTTGTTTATGTAAGCATTAATATATTCGCTAACATACATGAAATACAGTAACTGGAGGGAGTGGTTTGGATTAATCATTGGGTTTTTCTCACCGGTGTACACCGCCAGGGGGCAGCAATTGGCCTTATCACAAGTAGCAGCCTCAGAAAAATCTTGTTTTGTGTGTGTGTGCGTGTGTGTGTGTGTGTGTGTGTGTGTGTGTGTGTGTGTGTGTGTGTGTGTGTGTGTGTATACCATAACAGCTAAACTTTTTTGCTGTATAATTGATCATTATTTGAATGAACCAGACTGTTTAAACTACAGAATAATCAATAGCATTATTGTACTTTATTTAATACTATGCCAATGGTTGGATATTGTTATGGATTTATGGGAATTTTTAGTATGGGTTTGTACAATGACTTTTATTTAAATATGATATGTTGTAAAGCATATGTTATTACCTGGACGAGGGAAAACTCTATTATAGGGAAATTCTGTGTTTCTGTTTCTGTACTTCTATTATAGGGAAATTCTGTGTTTCTGTTTCTGTACTTCTGTACAAAGGTTTTTGAGAAGGAACACTTTAACAGTTTAACCTTCATTTGTAAAGCTCAACATCCTGACAACTCTGGAACTACTGTAGCTTTTTTGTTATTCTTGTGTTCCAGTAAGAAAACAAATTTGGACCAAACAGCAGCTTCAAAAAATGTGATTTTAAATAGCAAAGTGTATGGAAAACAGCAGGTTTTTCTACAGGGTTTGACATTTATTTGAACTGTGAGTCATATTTTCCTCCATGCCCCTCAATAAACAACCAATATATACATTGAAGATATGAGCATATCATGGCATACATGAAACAAAATGACATGGAGGCAGTGCAGAAACTGCACTCTGGTAAGCAGTGATCTCGCTAAAATGAGTGATGTCATCAAAATATGGTTAATGGTCAAAAATAACTGAATAAGAAAGTAGCCTTAAGTTACTATTGTGTTTTTCTCTACAAATTAGCATTAATATGAACATGCTATCAGCTAAGATGATGCAACCATACAGAAAGAGCAAACAGGCAAAAGTCGCAGATGGACAGACTATTCAATAATATGCTCTAACAATGCCTCTAGGCTGGAGCTGTCTCGAAATAATGTCCTTGCTGCAATCTGAAGAGACAAAAACAACAAACTCAACATGCCCTCATATGGGCTTACATTAAAAAAGACAGTAACAGAGAATACCTGATCTGTGATTAAAACTGATTCCTGTTTATTTGTTTGTCCCTAACATGCTTAGTATGGCTTCTGGCCCATTGAAAAGGATACAGTAAAAATATAGAAAGCACCAGGCTTTGTTGTACTGGCCTTGTGGATATGTGTGAGCACAGGAAGGACATCGAGATGAGCTAAATTATGCTAAGCGAAAGGGAAGATGGTTAGATGTTGAGGTTCCCTCATTAATGAAGGGGATTGGGAGGCCATGCAGCTGGGACTGAAGCATAGAGAGAGATGGAAGGAGACTACCATTCTGCCCCACATTCCACACAGCTGCTTACGTGGGACACAGAACTGAAAAAAAACAAACAAACAAAAAAAAAAAAGCACAGATCACACCAAGATGTACACCAAAACAAAGTTCTTAACTGCTAACAAGTGATTGCAGCAATCTGGGAAAATAAACTGTTTGACTCTTTACCTTTCAGTATGTAGTCAGTTAGCAGGGTTGGGACTTTTTCGCTGTCCTCTTTCATGGCATACAGAACTAAAAGTAAGAACTTTTAGAACATTTGAAATATTACATGCTCATTTGAGAGACATTAGTGTGTCTTAATAAAGTGTGAACATACTTTTTGTGAGCATTTGAAGTTCTTCCACAGATGGAGCAGTTTCCTTCTTCTCATACGGGATCACTGTGTTTAAGTACTGCACAAATACAGCAGAAAATAAATACTTTACTTATAGAAACATACCCATTGTTGCAGCCGTACATACACACATTCAATATATACTCCCTGGACGAGAAATCAGTCACTTTGAGTGTTTGAGGTGATTGAAACTTCAGGCTTCTGCAGAAAGCACTGCACATGGATGATCAGGCTATGAATATCTGAGAGGTGTGTGATGAGATTCATAGATTGAGAAGAGGTGGTACAGTGCAGTGAATGTCTCATTTGATGATTGGAAAGTGGGTCATAAAGCAGATGTTAATGATTGGGGAAAGGATTGATTGCCTTTGGGCCAAAGGTCATAGTGTGAAGGAAGTAGCTGATTCTGCAGGTGTATGCTTATGGTCATAGGGGATTACCAGGCTACAGGAAAATCTTGTAAGAATTTGTGAAGGTATTACTTTCTCTTAGGTACTTGTTAGTCATAGGTCACTCATCTTTGTGTGGTGAATATAGTTGTGCAGATAAAGAAACCCCAACCCACTTTTTCCATTTTTAATGCTTCCTCACCTGTTTGTCCATCCCAGAATTTCCAAATGTTTGTCTAATCCCTGTCTGCAGGATGTTGGACAAGCCCTCCATACTGAAGCGCTGAAGATATTAAGACATGAACAGTTCATTAACTTTCAGACAAATTGTTATTTTACTGATACATCATGCCACAATGAAAAAATGTTTAATGTGCATCATGGACTTGGACAAATGCAATTCTGTTTTTTATTACATAATGCAATAACTTCATTTTCATGAAATTGAACGCAATGCTCCCAGAAATTTTCTGCATATGTCATTCTTCAGAAATTCAGTTATTTAAGATATAGTGCAGCTACAATAGAACATTTAAACCTCTGTTTCTAGTCATTTACTTTAAATGCAGAGGACATTTTTTTTATTTTAGAATGAAAAAAAAATGTGACAAATTGTTTCCACTTAAAAAAGGTCTGTCTTTTATGGAATTTAAAATTAATAAAAATTTCAAAAAATAAAATAAAAATCATGAACTGTATTATGAGTCATGAGGTCCTAAATAATGTCTTTTTCTCTCCAGATTTAATTACAGCCCAGTCCCACCCATTGCTGTACAGACTGGGAGTTCAATGGGTAATATATGCTTCTGTGTTTGGACATAATGCCAGCCCCCTCCTTTTTAGGGCCATACTCATTGGTTTTTACCAATTTGGTAATTTATTTATTCCGATAAGTGAAGAATGAGAGCTTGGTGCATCAGTCTTATACACAAGTCAACCATCACAGGGACCCAGGTCCTGACAGTAAACACAATTAGGTGATGAGTGCCATCCCTCCCATGATAAGATAAGATAAAATAACAATAATGAAGTTGATGGTGTATAACATTATTAACAAACTATAATATTTATTATAGTTTGTTTAATTAATTATCATTATTTAACAATCTCAACAGACTCTGCCTGGGTGGAGATTGCATTGTCCTTCCAATGTGTGGCTTCTCTAGAAGTTCTCTAGTTTCCTCTCACATTCAACATAAATGCTTTAGGTTTACTGGCTACTCTAAATTGTACGTGTCTGACTATAATCAATGCACTCTTGCTCCTGTCGTAAGTAATGCTAATGCAATGTTACATACAACAAATACAACAAAATACAACAAATACATAAATACTTAGTTATTAACGTATTACTTAGTTGTCACATATGGGTGGTTTCAGATCCAGGGTCATGAAAGTTATTAAACAAAGTGATAATGCACAATCACATTATTATGACTACTCTTTGTTTCTACATTCACTGTCCATTATATCAGCATCTTTTTACCGTATAGAAGCACTTTATAGTTCTGTGATTAAAGTCTGTATTGTAGCTGTCTCTGTACATACTTTGTGAGTCCCATTTTGTCAGGACCCCCTGGACAGGTTTTAATTGGGTGGTGGATCATTCTCAGAACTGCAGTGTGTGTTGAGCTGGTTCAGTAGGACAGACTGAAAAGTGTGGCTAAAAGTTTAAAAACACTTCATTCTGCTGGACTGAAAATAGTCCACAAGCCCCACCAGTCAACACCACCACCATGTCATTGCAGTGCTGATAATGATCTACCACCCAAACAGTACATGAGTTCTCAGCATTAAAAAACAGAGTAAAACAATAAACCATCCCATCAGCTATGGGAACTTTGCTACATGAGTCAGAATTTGTTCCCTGTAGTTTACTGCTTAGGGGCATTCCGTAATGGTAAACCATGTACATATTCCACATAGCATAGTGATTTTTTTCAGCTCAAATGTTATTGTAAAATCTATGCAGCACAAGTTTTGGTCATCACTCAAGTTTTGGTGATGAAATTCTGTCCCACTCTCACGTCAGTGCTGAATTCTGTCCAGATGTCTTCCTTACTAGTGCCCTATATATTGGTCTGTATAGAACACTCTAAATTCTAAAAAGTGTATGAGTGAGTACGTTATTAAATTCAGAAACAGCTAGTGCTAAATCCCACTGAGAATTGTCATTCTTCTAATATACTTTCTCACAAAATACTCTTTTGTGCATGAAATTCTCCACCACCATGCCAAGTAGTATGCTTTTTGAAACAGCTCACATGTACTGTACTTCT